>VOQZ01000410.1:0-56234 GCA_008079305.1 Phytophthora palmivora | reverse complement strand
GGAGAAGGAATATATGCGTCTCATCGACACAGCTAATGCTCCCATTTTTGGTGTAGACTCCAATGGCCAGTAAATATCTGGAATCGGAAGGCTGCCGACATTATGCAGTACACTTGAAGATGTACTCGGTAAAGATCTAGTTGCTGAGTTCATTTCGAATGAGTACAAAGTACCTGTCCGGAGCGTTTTGGAAAAAGCATTTGAGGGTGTGGAAACAGCTAACTTTGAGTTCCATTGATCACAAAAGCAGGACGGCGTGTGGAGATCCTGCTGAATGCAACGCCTCGCTATAATGAGCAGGTGAAGTGATGGGAATGGTTGGCATCGGCCAGGATATCACTGATCGCATCGCTCAAGAGCAAGAGTACAGCCGCTTGATCGATACGGCTAATGCCCCGATTTTTGGCATTGACGCAAATATGTGTGTGAATATTCTGAACAACAAGGCAGCACAGATCACGAATTACGCTGTTGAAGAAGTCCTGGGTGAGAAATATGTGGAAACGTTTATTGCACCGGAGTACCAAGCAATAGTATACGAAATCATGTCCAAGGCACTGCACGGAGATGAAACAGCTAGTTTTGAGGTACCAGTGATTACGAAGACGGGACGGAAGTTAAATATTCTTCTAAACGCCACGGCTCGTTTTGATCAACACGGACACATTGTTGGTGTGGTGGGGATTGGCCAAGATATCACGGATCGCATTGCGCAGGAGGAGGAATATGCTAGGCTGATAGACTCAGCCAACGCTCCAATTTTTGGCGTTGACGGTGATGGTCTCGTTAATATTTGGAACAAGAAAGCGGCTGAAATCACGCAGTACACACCGACTGATGTCATGGGTGAGAATTTGGTGGAGAAGTTCATTACAGAAGACTATCGCGAGGCTGTTGGTCTTGTTTTATCGAAGGCACTGGAAGGGGTTGAAACCGCGAATTTCGAGTTCCCGTTGATGACGAAGGCAGGTAGGCGTGTGGAGATTTTGTTGAATGCTACACCAAGGAATAATGAGCATGGAGAAGTCATTGGTATGGTTGGTATCGGACAGGATATCACAGATCGAATTGCACAGGAGAAGGAATACATGCGTCTTATTGATACAGCTAACGCTCCGATTTTTGGTGTTGACTCGAACGGTCTGGTAAACATTTGGAATCGGAAGGCTGCCGACATTATGCAGTATACTACTGAAGATGTACTTGGGGAGGACCTAGTAGCAAAGTTTATCTCGGAAGAGTATCGTGTGGCTGTTCGGTGTGTCCTGCAAAAGGCATTTGAGGGTGTGGAAACAGCTAACTTTGAGTTTCCATTGATTACGAAGGCAGGACGGCGTGTGGAGATCCTGCTGAATGCAACGCCTCGCTATAATGAGCAGGGTGAAGTGATGGGAATGGTTGGCATCGGCCAGGATATCACTGATCGCATCGCTCAAGAGCAAGAGTACAGCCGCTTGATCGATACGGCTAATGCTCCGATTTTTGGCATTGACGCAAATATGTGTGTGAATATTCTGAACAACAAGGCAGCACAGATCACGAATTACGCTGTTGAAGAAGTTCTGGGTGAGAAATATGTGGAAACGTTTATTGCACCGGAGTACCAAGCAATAGTATACGAAATCATGTCTAATGCTTTGCAAGGAAATGAGACTGCGAGCTTCGAAGTACCAGTCATTACCAAGACTGGTCGAAAACTCAACATCTTACTTAACGCGACTGCTCGCTTCGATCAACACGGACACATTGTTGGCGTTGTTGGTATCGGTCAGGATATTACAGACCGGATTGCTCAAGAGCAAGAATACGCTAGGCTGATAGACTCAGCCAACGCTCCAATATTTGGCGTTGATGGTGATGGTCTCGTTAATATTTGGAACAAGAAAGCGGCTGAAATCACGCAGTACACACCGACTGATGTCATGGGTGAGAATTTGGTGGAGAAATTCATTACAGAAGACTACCGCGAGGCTGTTGGTCTTGTTTTATCGAAGGCACTGGAAGGGGTTGAAACCGCGAATTTCGAGTTCCCGTTGATGACGAAGGCAGGTAGGCGTGTGGAGATTTTGTTGAATGCTACATCTCGATTCAACGAGCATGGGGATGTCATTGGTATGGTTGGTATCGGACAGGATATCACAGATCGAATTGCACAAGAACAGGAGTATAGTCGACTTATCGATACGGCTAACGCTCCGATTTTGGGGTTGACTCGAATGGACGCGTGAACATTTGGAATCGCAAGGCAGCCGATATCATGCAGTACACGAATGAAGACGTCTTGGGTAAAGACTTGGTTGCTGAGTTTATTTCGAATGAGTATAAGGTGCCTGTGCGCAGTGTGCTCGAGAAGGCTTTTGAGGGTGTGGAGACGGCGAATTTCGAGTTCCCACTTATTACGAAGGCTGGTCGACGTGTGGAGATTCTGTTGAATGCGACTCCGCGTTATAATGAGCATGGAGAAGTGAAGGGCATGGTTGGTATTGGCCAGGACATCACGGAACGTATTGCCCAAGAGCAGGAATACAGCCGCCTGATTGACACGGCAAATGCTCCAATCTTTGGCGTCGATGCCAATATGTGTGTCAATATCTGGAATCGTAAAGCTGCACATATCACGAATTATGCAATCGATGAAGTTATGGGAGAGAATCTGGTGGAGACGTTTATTTCCCCCGAGTTTCGGCCCATTGTGGCAGAAGTACTATCGCAGGCCCTGAGGGGGGTTGAAACTGCGAACTTTGAGTTTCCATTGATTACTCGGCCAGGCACAAGAATTGAAATCTTACTGAATGCTACTCCACGATACGACTCGAATGGTAGTATCGTAGGAGTTGTTGGCATCGGCCAAGACATCACGGATCGCATCGCTCAAGAGCACGAATATTTCCGACTTATTGACACTGCGAACGCCCCGATCTTTGGCATTGATACTAACGGTTGCATTAACGAATGGAACCAAAAAATTGAGGAGATCACAGGCTACCACAAGTCAAGTGTCCTGGGTCTGTCATTAGTGCATACATTCATCATCCCTGAAAGTAGACAGCAGGTTCGTCAACTACTGAATCAAGCACTAATTGGTATTGATGTTGGTGAGATGGAGCTTCCGATGACGACAAAGCGTGGTGTGTTCCTGTTGCTACTTGTAAATGCATCAAGTAAAAAGGATATGCACGGAAATATTCGTGGTGTGATCGGTGTTGGACAGGACTACACTGCGAGGAAACACATGGAGGCAGCCAAGGTGAACTTCTTGGCCTCGTTCAGTCACGAATTGCGAACACCGTTGAATGGCGTGCTTGGTATGTTGGAACTCCTAAAGGAGCAGCCTCTGGACAAAGCACCGGAGAGATACGTGCACATGGCATACGTGTCTGGATCACTCCTGCTAAATTTGATCAACGATATTCTGGACTTGTCGAAGATTGAGGCTGGACATCTTGAAATCTCAGCGGCACCTTTCCAGATGCACGAGCTGTTGGATTACTCGATCGAGATCTTTAAGTTCAAGGCAGGAGAACGTGGACTCAAGCTGGAACTGAAGTGCGACGATAACGTGCCTAAAGTTGCTATAGGCGATGTTGTGCGTCTGCGCCAAGTGCTGTTGAACTTGCTGTCGAATGCGATTAAATTCACCAATGAAGGCTCAATCACCGTGACATGCAGCGTTGTATACACTCCAGAGCTTCCAAAGGCGTTCAAAAAGCTCCTATTCCAAGTTATCGATACAGGAATCGGTATGGACGCCGAAGAGAAAATGCGACTCTTTTCACTGTTTACGAAATTGGAGCGCACACGCCAGAACAATCCTACAGGCTCTGGTTTGGGTCTTGCTATTTGCAAGCAGCTTGCCGAACTTATGGATGGCCAAATTGGTGTCGATAGTGAACTAGACGTTGGCAGTAACTTTTACTTCACTGTTGTGGTTCGGTTGCTGGACGATATCGACGCGAAGGGGTTGTTCTACGCAGCGAATGACTTGCTAACGGATGCGTCTGACGTTGCACCTTCCACTATTGATGCGTCAAACGTGAATTCAAATGACAGCGCGGCAAGTGCAGCGGTGTCGAATGCTACGAACAATGCGAAGGTCGTGATTCCCAGACAAGCAAGAATTTTAGTTGCGGAAGACAATGAATTCAATTGGGAAGTTGTGAAGTGCTTCCTCCAGGAAGCCGATCATCTTTTACAGTGGGAAGTGAATGGTCGGGATGCACTGAAGGCATACATGGAGAACCACACCAAATTTGATTTGATCTTTATGGACTGTGAGATGCCAGTTATGGATGGATACACAGCTACGAAAGCAATTCGCCAATTTGAACGTGAAAATGACCTGCCGCGTATCCCTGTTCTCGGTCTGACAGCCTACGCAATGAGTGGCGACCGGCAGAAATGCTTGGGCTCAGGTATGGACGAATTTATGGTAAAGCCTATCTCAAAGAACAGTCTGCTTAAGGCCATCCGGCAGTGGATGCGCGTTCGTTACCTCGGACCCAAAACTTCTACTCCGTCAGTCGCTGGATCCGATGATTACCCTTATGCAAGTTCAGAAGGTGTAAGTGTTGCTGCCTCCGCTCCTACTGGGTCTATCTCTTCACCAGCGTCATCGAAAGATCGCGGAGGAGACGACTTAGAGGTTGTGCCAACGTCATATCCCACCACATCACCGACCCCACGCCCGTCGTTCGATAGCCAAGTTGACGATGGCGACCTTTTCAACAAATTTACAGATGAAAATGCTAGATTGGCCCCCGCGTCGCGGCACATGCAGCAACTTGATCTTGCGCGTGCCATCTCGAACTTGGAGCTAGATGACCCTATGGCCATTCGGCGCCAGGTTGGTCCAACTGTACGCACCGCAGTACCTACGACGTCGATCTTCAGCTTGGGCTCTTCAGTCGGGAACAGCACACGTTCCAGTGGCCTTTTGACTCTTCAGCGTGACACTGGTGGAGCGATCGTTGATATTCCTGATTGGAAACAAATTAACAAGACATCCGCAACTTTGCCAAACATGAAGGACCAGCCATTGCCTGGTGCAGAGACATCGGATCATGTATCTTCTCATAGTAATCCGACACTGTGGAGCCACCCGCCTTTCATGGGCAACAAAAAAGAATCAGCGCCACCGTCTACGTCTTCTCAGCAGCCTCTGTCACCAAGTTCTGCTTCGGATGCAAAGAGCGCTCGTGCCCGAGCTGTGACGGAAGGATTGCGAAACGACAATACTCCTCTGGGCTTGCAACGGTTTGATTCTGATAAAAGCTCGGACGAATACGCGTCAGGAGATCCAATTGCAGCGATGCTAGAACGTTTGAATATCAGTAGCCCAGCTGCCAGAAGTGGCGTGAGAGGTTCTCCACGCACCGATCACGCAAGCGCTACCACAGAAAGTGACGCAGCGGCTCGTGTGACAATGGATCCGGCCAGTATCGTCATTCCTGAAGGTGATCCTGTAGACTACTCGTTGGGCGTGCAGCAATGTGGCGGTCACGAAGAACTTTTTTTGAGCTTACTCGAGAAATTCACGGTAAGCTGCGAAGCGATCATGTCCCGCATTTTGGCAGCATATGAGGAAGGCGATATTGGTGTTACCCGCCGGGAATCTCATTCACTCAAAGGATCGTCGGCGTATGTCGCTGCGATGCGTGTTTCCAAGGCTGCATTCCGTGTGCAAGTTGCCTGTGAACAGCTGCAGCAGTGTCAGTCAGAAGTTGGTACTGAGCAGCAACCGACAGCACTTGCTGACGCTGCTGCGATGCTCTCGCTGAAGCAGTCACTGGATGACTCCATTACACTACTCAAGAAGGAGCACCGACACTTGCGCGGGTACCTCCGGCGCAACTTTGAATTTCGCGATCTCACCAGGAGCGGTAGTGCGTCCGCTGCTGCGGCCTTACGTTCCCAGGGCTCGGCGCAAGATCGTGCTAATGGACCGTGCGGGGTTATGTAAGACAGATACAAGCACTTGTAACGTAACTTGCATTTCATTGTAGGATACCAACGGCAATGTACGACTAAGTAATGACAACTCTACTTTTGCATTTTCATTTCTACTTCTGTCAACCTACAGACCCACAAATCCGTCGTTAAATATCAACAGATGCAATCTCATGAGAGAAAACCTGCGTCTCGAGAAAGCTCCGGTAAAAGGACTGTTCATGCGGCGGCAGGCGGCGCAGGAATGCGATCCGGTCAAAAACCACCACGTAGTCAAAATCGTCCGATAACACAAATCGAAACTCCTCAACTGTTCGAAGTAAAGTTGCCACAGCCTCCCGAAAGCATTTGCGTACATGGGCCTGTGGGAAATTGCGCACGAGCGAATTATCAGTTTTGTTACTGAACATAGGCACGAAGTCGCTGAAGAAAACCTTAGGCTTGAGAAGCTGGAGCAAATGTGATGATAGAGGGCCACGGATAGACTGGGAAGGTGTGACCGGCCAGGAGAGCTCATCGTATCCGAGTCCAAATCCACAACCACAATGCCCTCACCACATCCTTCACGCTCTAACATTTCGCGCAACTCCACACGATAGCTTGAGTGTACGCCGAACAGGTACGGTGTCGGACATTGCAAGCACTCAAGCATGCTTTTCGGCAAGATAGGCGTAAATACGTGACTCCACTCGAGCGGAGCAATCAAACTTTTCAGTGTTTCACCCACGGAAGTCAACACCGAATAGCGTGAACTCACCAGTACAATCTGTCTTTCCAGAAGCATGCATGTGACCAACGAAACGACGTGTTCAACCGATAGGCAGCTAAACAGTTCCTCCATGCTGAAGTCCACATATTTATCAAGTGCTGAGAGAGACGTCACATCATCATGTGATGCCGTAGCAGCAGCAAAGTCGAATGGACAAAGCAATCCTGCCATCTGCGCAGCCGAAGGCAACCAATTCGCATCGGAAAGATATGCCTCATCATCCTGCATAGCCGCATGAAGTGAGTCCAAGCGCTGCTTGAGGGTGTCGAGGATCGGATAACGACTGATAACACAAATACCTGCTGGAACATAAACTTCAAGACCCTCAGTCTCCTGCAACACTTGCTCCAACGGGCCAAGCTTACTGGAGTCGTTCAGTGGTACATATCGTGTGAGGCAGGCGCCATAGAACGCCTTCTCCGCATTTCCAATAGTCATGTGGAACAGTGAGGGGTCTGGCCGAGTGGTTGAGCGCACGACGTCTGCTCCTGATGGGCGGAAGAACGCTTCTACGTGATCTGGAATGGCGTGATGGTGGTACAGGTCACTGCTAGTATCGCTGGGGTTATTGGGGTCTGCCAATGTGTGCAGCACCTCTTTAACAATCTCAGGGCGTGACCGATCATTTACATCCAGCCGGAAGCTCAGCACTGAGCTGATGAGCGACTTGCTCTGTGGCTCGCCTCGCAGCTGGCCTTGAAAAAGATCTCGTAATGTGAATGACTTGCTTCGTACACGCTGGGGCTGATGTGATGCGACATTCATACACTGAAACAATTCCTGAAGTGTAGTCATGCTGCTGTTGGAGACTGTGCTGGAACCGTCGTCACACGATGCGGATGTGACTGCGATCGACGATCCAGACGGACTAAGCAGTCGACTTTGATAAGATGCTACCAACGACTTGAACGATTCACTGCCCATGAAGCGCACAAAGTGGTTGACCTTGAGGTCTGCTTCGATCACAGCTTGAATGCGCTCTACCGTTCGGAGCAACACCTCGGCGTCAGCCAGTGAAAAACTCCCAGCATCTAGACAGCAGGCCACACGCAGTTCGTAGTCGCGCAGAAGCGCCTGTTCCGCTTCACCGACAAAAGCCACGCGTGTACTTGCACTCACAGTCAGATACTTGGTTGCGATGCGACTGCCAATCACAAGGAGCTGTTCAATGAGTTCACCAGGCTGCTGCACTTCACTTTCGCTCTGGTGGTCATTTTCTTGTTTGTCATCTTCGTCACTATCCACCTGAATCGCGTGGATAAAGTCCTCAAGAACTGGCAGCAATTGGTATCTAAAATCCATCCACAGACTCAACTGTTCATGTGTGCGTTCCTTGAACAAAAAGACCCAGAACACACTACACAATCTCCTGTTCCCCAGCACACGCTCCAACGTCAAGAACGTCGTAGCTGTGCGATGTCTGCGTACAGACGACGAGGCAAGACTCTCCACCGAACCTGGCGACTGGTCTTCCTCCTCCTCTGAACTCTCCTCATTCTCCACATACGTAAGTCTAGAACTAGCGACAAGTGCCGCAAACTCGGGCGTAGCAGCAAATTGCTTAAAACTAGGCTGCAGTGCCTTCTTCACAGCCACCTCTGCGTCCTGAAACAAGTCCGTTTTGGCTGCTAAACCTGAATACAGCATTAAATCGTTCCGTAAGAGTTTTCCGAAGCTCCCGACCGACTTATTAAGGATACGAAGATTCTCTGACGCAATATTAAGGAAAGCATCAGGACCCATGAACTTGGCAATGATCTTGCTGGCGTATTGCCGCCGATGAGCCTGTGCGTCGGTCTCAGGGCCTTCATCCGATTGTTTGTCTGCAAAGACCTTCTTGAACTCCTCGACGCTCACGAGAAACAGCAGACGCGCGAAACTCTTCTTGTCGACCGTGGACAGATGCTGCAGGTACAGTGCGTGGAGATGTGGGTCCGCCACGACGGCGTCGAGCGTCACAGCGTCCGCTTCCGGCATTCTCGAGCGGAGACCTACTGCCAAAGGACTAAGAGTCGGACTGACGATGCGACTGGGAAAAAGACAGTCTACAATTTTTCCGTGATGTAACGCGAAAGTAGCGATAGGCCTGAACGCGAACTGACTCGGTTGGAAAATCTGATCGAAATCTGATGCGGCCTTGATTCTTGTAACGAACAAAAGATGATGCAAATGGCTGCTTCGTGTTTGCCTCAAAGATGCAAGTTACGTCGAACGTGGCTACGTGGCTGCACACCGCAAAGTGAAGATACATTTGCGTGTGTAACGCGGACTGCGTGCAGCGCTTGCACTTGACTAAAGCTAGAGGATGGCTTCGTATTCCCGTGACAGTGAACCTTACTGCTCCACGTGACGAGAGCATGTCAATTTACTAGCATTGCAGCCCAACAGCGTTACTTACTAGAATGCAGATCGTGACCAGTGATCCTACATGAAACACAACTTTACTTCCATCTCAAAGTCGCCTCCTATCTCGCGATCGAAGCTGCGAAACAGAGGAGCAGATTCTTCTTTGGGCCTGGTTGCTAGGGCCTGGTTGCGTCGATGGTGTCTCGTGTTAATGTTTGTACTTCAATACATCCTAACCTTAGCAAGTGGTTTCTGGTTCGTGTTTCGTGTTAGAGTTTTTCGTGTGCTAACACAATAATTAAGAATGAGGAATTACCATAATCCAGTAGAAAAGTATTGGATTTGCTCCTACAGATCAACTAAGTCCGTTTTGAAATAGAACATAATCGAAAAGCGAACTTAGGACTATATTTTGAGTCTTTTGCTTGAGTCTTTATTTTGAGACTCTATTTTGAGACTATTTCCAGAAAGCTCACCAAACGATGAAAACATATTTTCAGACTATCTCTGGGAGCTTACTTATTTACCGAGATTTCGTGTATTCTATTAGAACACTAACTGCTTCCATTGTTAGTGCAAACGCTAATAACACTTGCACTAAGTGTAGAGGATGTCTTTGCTAAATTTGACATTCGTAGGACGTAATAATAGTTAGGTTTTTCTTAGCATTTTCACATTAATATCGATCTATTTTAAAATGTGGTTAGGACTACGAGCTTGCTACTGATCTGTTCAAGCTGTCATTTCAAAATGTCCAAGAACAGATCACGCCAGCGTCCAAACTACGGAAAAGCTAGTTTTCAAGTCGAAGCTCCTGATCTCCTTGCTGCTCGCGAGCTTTGAATCCTTCGCGAAGATGTCAATATGATTGCAGCGATTCTTCAAGTCCATCGTATGGCGTCGCGTATGTGCCCAGAGAAAACTTTGCAAGCTCCGAATTTTCGTCTCAAAAGGCCGTCCATAGCAAGTGTAAAGACTTCGCAATCAAGTGTGGCTTCCAGATTTTTGTGAAGCAAACGGGTGTGAAGGGTAGCAATTCGGGTAACGTGAAATTCGCTTGCAAGAACCTCAACGGGATGCAATTCTTCGATCATGAATCAGATCCAGAGCAATTATCGTGCCCGTTTGTTATCAACATTCATTGGAAATTCGGGAAATGGAAGATAAATCAATCCAACTTCGCACACAATCATTTGAACTTCGTTGGGACATCTACCGCTCCGTGTGTTGAAGGTTCGCTTCCATTCCTACCAAGACTAAACGGAACACTGCCCAGACCTCCATCGAATTGACAACAATGATCGAGGGTGAAATGCTACCAGTTTAAAATGGCTCTATGACTACGATGACAGGAACACCTATCAAGCAATTTCTGAAGGTGACAGGAGCAAGTAATTGACGAAAAGCTTCACGGAGATTAGCTGAAAGTTATCAAAACATCGGGGCTTACTACACTCTCATGGGCGACAAGAACCCGATGTCGGTGTGGATGTTTGAAAAATCTCCTAGTGACCACGTTTTCGGAAGAACGTGTCTTATTCCAAAGGTGGGAAATCATATGGCGCGTTTCTATAAACTATTAATTGGTTTTGACGGGGTGCATTTAAAAGAAGAGATGAACAAACAGGGAGTATACTTGGTCGCTACAGTAAAAGGCTACCACAATCATATTGTCCCATTTGGCCTCGCTTTGGTTTCGAAAGAAAATTACGACAACAGGGAGTGGTTTTTTAGGGTTGTAAAAGAAGCAACTGACTTCGAGAAGCGCTGTCTGCGGCACATTATGGACAATATCGGTACCAAATGTGGCAAGTTGTCTGAAGGAGATCGTATTTGGGTGTGTAAGATGGCTTGAAGTGACTGTGAAAGCGATTAAAAATTATTTCGGAGCGACCTTGCGGTTATTCACCCGGCTGCGGCTGCATTTCGCGATGAATCGGAACGCTCTTACTGGGTGGAGTATGTATTCAACGAAAAATTTCAGGTGCCTACTTTCGATGAGTTTATATCTAATTTGTCGGAACAGGCAAACTACTGGATGGAAACCGAGCTCCGTTCTGCCAAGCCACTGGACGGTTTCAATTGCTATTTTATCAAATTGAGCGAACCAATGTCTGAGATGCGTCAATTGGCTGGAAACTGGCTTAAAAGGAGCGGAAAAGAAGATTTGGTCCCGAAACCATTCAAAACTCGCAATGATCGAACGATTGCAGCTGGAAAGTATACTTTTGCTCTACTAATGGAGAGGGTCTATAGCGTGCAGTATCTCAGCCCGATTGCAATTACATGATATGCTCATCCACACCGAATTGCGGATCTCCCTGATCGAGCATGCACATGTTTCAACTGGCAAGACGAAAAGTTTCCATGCGTTCACGCAATCTGTGTAGCTAACCACGAAGGACTGAGAATTGAGCAACTTTGTGACACCAAACCTCTTTCAAATAGCTATTTCCGCGATCCTTACAGCATCAAGTTTCTACCGTGGACAATTATAAGGACGATGCATCGAGATTTCAGTGCACATCCTCCTCGTCAAGAAACACCTCCTGAAAAATTGGAAAACGGGGGCTTAAATCAGGCCCTAAGCCGAAACACAACTTGGAAGAATCCAAGAAAGCTGTAGGCCGGAAGTAGCATTTAGATTTACACATGCTGCAATGCTTTTGTAAATCTTTCACCGCTAAAAAGTAAAAATTTGATACTACAAAACACTATCCATCAGTCTATAAAATATCGCAGTAGTAAAAATATTTAGGACTAATTGAATATTACATCACATGTTAACTTTAAAACAAAAGTTTATCTCTCAAATAGTCAAAAGGTCCCCCCCGCATATTCCCACGCGACGACCAGCACCCGTACGACTGTTTTAAGACTTTTCTGTTATGAGATCAAATGCTAAGTCTTCACTTGTGACGGGGTCACACGAGCACCTTGGTTGAGGAAGCGTGCTATCAAGAGTATACAAACTCTAAGTGAATAGCGGTTCACAAATCCTAGTCGTTGGGACCTTAATAGCTAGATTATAGTAGATTTAAGACTATAGATAAGCTTACGTTTGGCCTGCAATACAAACTTATAATTCCTATACTGAATCCTATATAGTATGGAAATGAGTGGCTAGCCATGTGACTCGACACTAGTCACTAGTACGAATGAGTGACGTATGTGCCAATTTTTAAAAGAGTGACAACACTCTTTCATGTAACCCCGTCACAAAGTTTGATGTCAGTAGAGTAGCATGCGGCAATACCTGGTGCTCTTAAGGGACAGTTGGGTGTGAAAAGCTTTCAGATATTATTCTTGTTCATCACGCGTTGGCATTAAGTTGGCTCGAAATCGAGCTTTGGCATCTGCTGCGTGCACTAGGTAGTTGTAGGTAGTTGTGTGTTGGCCATCAGTTTCGGAAGTGAGATGGTTACATGCAATCTCTCCGTCGCATCCCTTGGTTTCCTTTGGTGAGTACGCTGGCCTTTTTCACCTTGAGTGGTGGTGAACGACCGCGGCTTTTATAGCCAATCGAAACGTCTTCCTATTACGTATTGGCCTATCATCTTCACTTCTGTTGCGCCATACAAATTCACAGATATTGCGGTGCAACACTCCCACTACAGACGCAGGCTTAGTCCAGCATTTTCCTTCACATTGTCGATCACGATACTTCTCGAAGTATCGACTTCAATTTTATTAATTAGATTTTGCATTGTCGCAAGCCCAAATTAGGATAATCATGACACCCAACTTAACTTATATATGAATTTGACAAATGGATACAAACCCAATATTGTTTATGAAAACTATAGTCAGATTCAATACTTTAAATCACTTTAAAACTTAATTTAATCTTTGTATAAGTGATTCCGACACTTGTCGATACCGTTCACTCTCTATTTTGCCTCCGGCCAGCACAGGTGCAGGTCCCTACGAAAGCCCTTCGGGGGGGGTCATCCGCAAGCTGTTTGTATTCATACTGGCGACAGTGGACTGACCTAAGCCACAGCAGCCATTACGGTCCCGGCCTTATGGCAGTCAAAAGTCCACCAACCGTTCATTGGGGGCACTGCAAACAGAATGTCCGGCTACTCGCAGGCGTCTAGTCTTAGACCATTTGCATCTTTCGGTGTCAACTTAAAGAGTCAGGCAAGAAATTAACAAAAATATTCAAGTAAAAAGTACGCTGGAATATGGGACGGATAGTCCGAGCATCTCCAATTTCCCTTTTGAGGGCTAAAGAAGTCATAAACCTGAGGTTTTACCACTAAAAGTAATCTTTAACCATGCCCTAAGACCAAAATGAGCCCTTTATCGTCAACTTTCATCCTGAATTTTCTATTCTATAACTGAAATTTCACTTTTTGCTGGAAATTTATAGATTCACCCAAGTTTTTTATCTGAGGCTTGTAAAACTTATTAGAGATGTGGCCTGCATTATTTGAAGCACTCTTATTTACATTCTAAGTTCTTTAATTCCCATCATAGTCCGAAGCTTTAATACTGTATTTGACTTAGCGGTTTAGCTAACGTATCCGCAATCATGTCATTAGTACTACAGTATGTTATACTGATGCTCTTTTCCTCATGCTTATCACGAGCATGTAGATGCCTGATACCAATGTGCTTAGTAGATGAATGGCTACAAGGATCCTTTATAATACTGATAGTGACAGTATTATCACACTAACACTGTGTTGGTCGTACTTGGCCGTAACCTAATTCTTTCAATAGTAGTCTAAGTCACATCGCTTCTCTTACACCTTCACTAGCAGCTACGAATTCTGACTCTGCTGTGTTAAGACTAATATAATCTTGCTTCATACTCTTCCAAGTAATGCATGCACCAGCATGTAATGACGCATAATTTGTAACAGATTTCCTTTCTTCATATGCATTCGCGAAGCTCGAGTCTGTGTATAGTTCTAACTTCAAAATACTATTTCGACTGTACTCTATGCCCTACTTCGACGTTCCTTTTAAGTAATTTAGTACTCGCTGAGCCACCCTATAGTGAGTCTTATTGTAGCAAGATAGGTTTTTACTAAGCTCCCTAACACCTTTAGCAATGACCGGTCTAGTACCCCGAACTAGGTACATTAAGTATCCTACTATACCTCTATAATCAAACGGCTGAGCCGCTATTTGCTCTTGTGTAAGAGTCTTTCCCTTTTGTAGGATCACGATTTTGGCCTGTGGTGTGGGTACTGGGGTACAGTCTCGCATCTGAAACTTATCTAGAAGATCGTTAATATACTTATGTTGTGCCAAACTTAGAGTCTTCCTTTCTAGATCCCTTTTAATTTCCATTTTAAGCAAGTAGTGCAATTTGCCCAAGTTTTTTATAGTGAACTAAGCAGACAGTTTTGCTTTGAGGTCATTAATAGAACTCAGATGTGAGACTGCAAGTGTTAGGTCATCTACATAAACGCACACTATAAGGACATGCTTAACGCCTTTAACCTTCCATCTTTTTAGATACAAGCAATGCTCTTTCTTGTATCTAAAAAAGCCTACCATAATTTAAAATGCGTTGAGAACTTCATACCAGATTCTAGGCGCCTGTTTTATGCCATAGAGACTTTTCTGTAGCTTACAAACTAGGTTTCCATTTCCTGATCGGAACTCCAATGGCTGTCGGATATAGAAACTTTCACTTAGCTTGTCTCCACCGCGTGGCAGCAAATCTGGAAGCAAATCCGAATTATGGTCCTTTGTTTACCGTTTGCTGCCAAACGCAAATCAGTGTGGCCCACCGCGCAGCCGCAAAACAGCTATCTTTAGGTTAGGGCGAGACCATTCGCGATTTTACAAGATGGAGTCAAGTGATGAAGAGCTCCTCTCTGGAAGCCTCGATAGTGATGACGATGAGGTAAGTTAAGGCAGTACTGCAGTTCATCTACACTTCCTCACACTACGTTGTTTGTCACTAGGCATTTCTCCTCCTCTTGTCGACCGCGTCACGCTACTCTCCTAAACCCCAAAGAGGGGGTTCTGCTCGCGGCAAATCTGCCAATATCCAACGCGATTTCGAAGCAGCGCCTAATACAATTCGGAGAAATTGCTTTGCTGAAAGCCCTCTTTACCCCGAAAAATACTTTCGCCGCCGCTATCGCATCCGAAGACCTCTCTTCTGCCGAATCTTGGACGCAGGTGTATCAAGGGATGATGATTTTCGGCAATGTGTCGATGCTTTAGGAAGAAAAGGCATTTCCACTCTTCAAAAGTGTTCTGCTGCTATGCGAATGCTAGCATACGGGTGCTGCGCCGACTTGTTAGACGACAACGTCGGAATGGCTGAGTCTACAGTTTTGGAGTACCCCAAAACGTTTTGCGAAGCTGTGATAGCTGAATTCGAGAGTGAATACCTGCGAACACCTACACGCTGATATTACGCGTCAGCTTTCCGCGGACAGGGGTTTTCCGGGCTGTATCTATTCCCTCAACTGCATGCACTGGATGTGGGTTATGTGCCTTTACGCATTGAAGTGCCAGTTCTCAGCGAACGAAGGCAAGCCCTCTGTTGTGCTCGAAGTGGTCGCTGATTATCGGCTATGGATTTTGCATTTTAATTTTGGGTCAGCAGGCACGAACAATGGTACGCCATGCACTGGTGTTCATGGGCTAATGCTTTCTTTTTATTTTTTCATCCAGATATTAACATTGTCAATTTATCACCTCTCCTGAACCGACATATTATTCAGCACACCGAGTACGACGCATTTTCATACACCGTCGCAAGGAAAGACTTCCAGAATTCGTATTATCTAGTTGACGGCATATATCCTTCTTATGCGTTCTTTATGTCTACCATATCACAGCCAATATTGGCGAACGAAAAGCATTTTGCCAAGCAGCAAGAAGCTGCCCGTAAAGATGTCGAATGCGCGTTTGAAGTGCTACAGAAGCGCTCTCGTATATTGAAATTACCTAGTCAGATCTGGTATGCGGAAGATATGGTCTCAGTTATAAAGGCATGCGTCATTTTGCACAACATGATTGTCGACGATGAATGGGCTGTGGATGACTTGGGAGACTTACTAGAAGAAGATACACACGTTGAGACCACGAGCAGAGCCAATCGTAGGGGAGTCCGCGCAAGCGACGAGTAAATGGATGTGAGTGAATTCATCACACGGCACCTCCAACTTCTAGCATTGAAGACAGCTCTCATTGATCACCTGTGGAATCTGAAAGGGAAAACATTACGTTAAAGTGAGATAATCATGCTTTTACCTAAATAATTTGACACATCTGCGAGTTCAGTATTTCCATCGTCAGCATTGCTTTGCCATTCAACTTGCTCCCAGATGCGGTGTTTCTCAGACGAAGAACTTGAATAGAGTCTTCGTCCAAACCAGCTAGTTTGGCAAAAAGATTCTATTCTGTTCGCGGTCTTGTAGCACCGATATGCGTAAACCTTCAAGGTCAGACTTTCGTTTCGATGACATGGTGAGCTCCAAAGATGCATCCGCCTTACGCCGCGAGGACTGGACCATCTGCATAGCAGCCTCCACTATACGCTGATTACTTGTCTCTAATAAGCGCTCAGAATTTTGGTTTTGTATACCAGGCGGCCGCCGTGTCTTCTTTTGTGTGCTCACGTCCTCAGGGTTTGATGGACAGTCGTTTCCGACGCCTCCAGCTGCAACAGAGCTTATTTTGAGGGCTCGTGGGTTGCTGTTGGAATCAGGCAGAGCCAACCTCTTTGTCTCGTCGCGTAGCTCTTGCCAAGCTTCTAGATATTTGAATGGCACTCGTTGCTCGCTCTCGAACATCGTCATCGCATCTTCGAGGCGGTCTTCGTCGGTCTTACCACTCTAGTTCAGCTGCTTTATAGCTTAACACCCACAAAACTTCTCCACAGTTAGGCGAATCTGTTTCCAGCGTTTCGACACCAAATTCATCGGGCGCTGGTACCGTTCTTGACAGCGAGGCCAAAGTTTATTGTATATTGCCGTCACTCGATCCCAAACGGGTTGCCAGGCTGGTATGTCCCTATCACACCGTCGTTCGACACCATTACCCAAGATTTAGCAAGCACCTTGTCTTCTGGTGAAATCCAGTTCGGCCCGCGCGCTGCGGCTTTGCCATTTTCACTGGCGTTTGATATCGATGGATGCTTGGGAAGGAACACCTGAAATGCGCGCGATCTTCGAGAGGCGCGAACACTGTCCGCTTGCTATTGTATCGATTTCATAGAAGTGAATTGACAAGGTGTCAAATGCATCCGAACACGTTAAATTTGCTATTGACCTCAAACCCCACACCAAATCGGCGAACCTAGCTGCCAGGAGGCGCATCTATTTGCGTCTGGCCTAGTTTGGAACCCGCGGTGGAGAGATCTGGCTGTAAACTATACAATAAATTTCCGTCTGGGCCGCAATTTGCTGACGCGGTGGAGACAACCTTAGGGCACCATTTAAGAACGCTGTAGATACGTCCATTTGGTGTAGACGAAGTCCTTGAATTGTAACCAACGCAAGGAGTAGCCTAAGAGATTCATATCTAGCTACAGGAGCAAACACCTTTTTATAGTCAATACCATACAACTGAGTATTGCCTTGTACGACGAGTCTTGCATTAAATCGATCTATAGACCTATCCGTTTTATACTTCACATCAAGTAGCCAGTGGTAGCCAAGTGCTATTCTTCCGTAGGCAGAGGGATTATTGTCCATGTATTGTTGCTTAGTAGAGCCTCATACTCAGTCTGTATAGCGCACTCCCACTGCTTGGTATGTGGCTGGATCGTGCTTCTTTTATAGCTCTCAGAATCGGTATCAGATGCCGCTGCATTCAGCTGTGTCACATAGGCTTTTAGCCTTACGTTCTGGTTCTTTGTCGCTTTGACCTACGGTTGTCACTGGTCACCCCGCTTGTAATCTCACTGCTTGGGATGTCGGTGATCGTGTGACCTTTTCTGAACCTATAGCTGCACCATCAGCAGTCACATCAACTTCAAGATCACGCTTGGATCGTTTTTCTAAATGCTGAATGATCGTTTCTTCTTCTAGGGTCTCTCTGTCCCCGAAAAGCGTCTTCGTGCTATTGAAGCAACGATCGCTGCGTGGGAAAAATTTCCTATAAACAGCGTAATTCGTAGCTTCGAGGCATCAATTCCTCGTTATGAATCGACAACTTTTTAGCTACAAAATAAAAATATCTCGTTTTTGGTCATTTTTTTGCTTTACCCATCTACATTAACTATCATCCGAGTTTTTGTGTCGTGGTTGTTTAGTGGGTGGTTCCTGAAATCACATTTTATATTTACTACACGTAAATGTCCATTTTTTGGTGCATTTATGTCGTAATTATACTCGACGTTGGTACCTCTACGGAGAAAAATAGTACGCACAAAACGTATTTTGGTTGCTTGTTTAGGGTGTATTCCTCGATTAAAAACCTGGCTGCACTCCACCCAAAATCCTCCGCCATTTTATACCGATTCCTCACTCGAAATACATCATTCTCTTGCTCATGAGTGCTCAAGCTTCACCGACAAGCACTTCACGTTGGGCCGGTGGCAACGCTGGAGGGCGAGGTGCCGGATTTGGCACCGACGAGCTGCAGAGTTTGCTCGAAACTCTAGAGGAGCACCTGCCCCTAGGTCGTGACGAGTGGGAATTGGTTCTCTCCATCCACAACCATCACTTTCGCGCTAACAACCGCTCGGTGGACTCGCTGCGCAGGAAGTTTGCAGCTCTATGTCGCTCGCGAATTCCTACAGGTAATCCTACATGTCCTGCCGAAGTGCGTACTGCGAAGCGTGTGAGATATTTGATGACGCAGCGCGCTGACATTGGTGATGGAGACGGCATTAGCGAGGCGGACATCGGAATTGCGACCGTCTTAAGACAAGAACAGCCCAGAGAAACAGAAGCAGCACCGGTCCAGGACGCAACGCCCATAACAGCATCAAGCAGTGGGGATGCTCTAAGATTCCACGACCATCTCGACACCTTTGATGGGTCTAGTACACCAAGCCAACAAGATGCGTCTAGTATCCATAATGCCAGCATTGCTCGCCCTCTCGTCGGTCGTCAACAGCGACCACAGTCAAGCGCCGGGGATGAAGCCGTCATGGAGTTGCTACGAATGCAAATACTCCAGAGTCAGGCCGATGAGCGTGCTGGCTGGGCAGAACAACGAAATCAGCGTGAAGAAGATCGCCGCCGCTGGAAGGAGGAGCGTGTACAAAGAGACCAAGAACGTCAGGAAGACCGTGCACGTCGTGAGGATGCGGATCGCCGTCATGAACAAATGATGCAGATGATGATGACTGTGGTGAGCGCAGCTTTCAGACCTCGAGATTAAACCCAGATTAGTATTCAAAGAGTTCATTAGCTGTTCTCTCAATACTCTTAGAGTAGAAGCTAGATAAAATCTGGTTAAGACCTACTAAGCGGGTGCGAAGATTGAACAAGAGGACAATCGAGTACAAGATGCACTTCCGTTCTCCCCGTTCCTCGTACTTAAGCCTATCCTTCAATCGAGGGAACGCAGCTTGAAGTGCACGCATTCCCCACTCTGCTGACTGCCGTAGAGGCGTCACTTGGCTACCAATGGCTGTTGGTAATACAACGTCTTGCCCACTCTTCAGTAAAAAATCGTACGAAACCTTCGCGAATGCGGAGTCCACGACCACACATCCCCCTGTTGCCGCGTAAACCTCCTCAAGCTTTGCATACACGTTTCCCCATTCTGCAATTTGCGAATCGTGCATGCACCCAGGTGCATTGAGCGCGCATGCAATCACAAGTCCTTGAGGAGAGAACGCAAAGACGTTGCTAACGTAATGGTCGTGCGTCCAGCCGTTGTAGAACATATTCTGAATCTCAGAGTTGCTAGATGCCTCAAACGTAGCTTGAGACCGTCCATAACGGAGTATACAGAGCTCAACAGTGGGTACTTATCAGCAATCGCGTCTTGAAGCTCTTTGACGTCTGAATGCGTTGGTAACTTCACTTGCGCTCTGGTATCCGCCTTCACAACTTTGACCAGTAGTCGTCTTCCGAAGCGCAGAAAGAGAGACATCACAGACGTTGTCACGCCAAACACTAGGCTGAGAAACGAGGTCGGTCCTCCAGAGCGACCCCACGAGAGCACCAAAGCCAAGCACTGATCGGCATTCATTGATCTATGGCGGCCACATCGAATTTCCGGCGAACTGAGCTTGACTATTGTCCCATCTGCAGAATACGGCGAGTAGGAGTTGTATAGAGGCTCAAAATGCACGAGGATATAGCGAAAAGCAGCATGATGAAACCCAGTGAGCGTAATTAGAGACTGGTTGCATCCCGACCCATACAGCCACTGGAATGCTGACATGTAAGGTGGAAGCAGGGCCCTTCTTGTGAAGCGGTTTTGAACTCGACGGCGAGCTGACATTGCACTACCTCGTACCTTGCGCCGGTGACGATGCAGCAAAAGGAGAGTAAGCGTGACAGGAGACAGCATGTAGCAAACTAGAACTAAACTCACCCTCACCAATAAAATGCATTACTACACGGTCAAGCCGGCAGCCTCATGCTAGCGCTTCACCCCTAACCACGTACAGTCCCCTAGCATATCACCAGCTTACCTGCATGCCCACGATAAACGCGGAGGTACCATCACGGTAATTCCATCTCCAAGGAAATCTCTATAAGTGATTTCACTCCGTCCAGATATCGAAAACCGCTTTGCTAAAATTGTAAAATTCAATATCCTTCTCTACGTGGTTGGTAGTGGACTTATCCTATCTAGGAGGGAATGATGTCTGAACTGGAAACCATGTGTTACATATTCTGAAGCACAAAACGGTTTTGTGCTCTGGATCGTTTCTTTCACATTTGATACGCGCAAAATTTTGTGATTTCAGGAACCACCCAGAATTAGAATCCCTTTCAGTACATCCGTCTTTTTGTGTCGTTGTCGGTACTTCTCTCAAATTTACTATCTCAAAAAATAAAAGAAATATTTTAACAAAATTATTGCACTCGTGAAGCATCTTGATCAGGGCGATACGCCATGGCATCCGTTCCTACCACGCGCACTCGCCGCCGACCGAACCACTCCCGCAAGCCCAAGCCTAAACCCTCCAGTCCGTCCACCGCCACCTCTTCAACTTCTTCCGTCACCTCTCAACTCGTAGCTGCCATCCGCTTCCACGATCTCCCAGCCTTCTCAGCTCTTCTCCAGTCACCAGACTTGGATATCAACCGCCGTACGCCTGAAGGCGACGTCCCATTGGTGGAATGCTGTCGCTACGCTCGTTTAGACATGGCTACATCTCTTTTAGCCCATCAAGCGGACGTCAACGTCCCCAGCACTAATCGCAGCGCCAATCGAGTGGGTCTCACACCCCTTATAGCCGCCTGCATGGCGCTCGAGCCTAAAGTGGTGGAGATGCTACTGTCCCAGTCTCAAAAGAGGGTGAATGTGCTCAAAACCTTTGGTAGAGTGAATGCAGCCACTGTCCTTGTGCTTTTCTGTGTGGCTAATGGCCGCACCGACGCACAGAATGATGCGGCGCTGCTGATTTTGCAACAATTATTGACTTATGCCAAGCAACAGGGACAAATTAAGAGTTTAGTGACGGCGAAGCCAGATAAAGTGAATTCTCTACTACATGTGGCTGCAGGACTTGGCAATTGGAAAGCGCTCAAGATGTTGAGAGAACGTGCTCATGAATTCGATGTGGATTTTAGTGCAAGAAATGCAGTGGAACACTCGCCATTGCATGTTGTAGAGATGAATGCATTCCAAGCAAGATCACTGCAGTTCTGTGAACCTCCACGACCAGAAGTTGAAGCGGATGGAAAGAGAGGTAGAGGCAGGAAAGGAAGGAAGCGGAGACAGAAGAAAGACGAGATAGAGGGAGATAAAATGGAAGAGAAGAAAGAGAAAGAAGAATCACCACAGATGGAGCAACAAAGTGAAGCTGGTGAGTTGATGTGGTTTTTAAGGGGAGTACGAGTATGACTGATTTACTTGTTATGTGATTGTGACAGACAAGCAAACATTTACGAGATCCCGTCCTGATCGCGCAGTGGAAGCGTTCCATGTGACACGAACGGTGATGGAACTGACAAAAGATTCAGGTAAGGTTGAAGTGCTCATTAGATACATGAGTCTAAGACGTTTCGCTGACTTTATGATGCACTGTTATAATACTAGGAGTTGGCGCCATTTTCTCGCGTAAAGGAGATGAAGGCCTTCGGGGACTGTATATCAAAACCCTTGTGCTCGCGGAAGTGGGCCTGGTTTCGATTGTCAATGAGGTAAGAAGTTGTCGACGTGTATTTCATCATAGCAGTTTGTGTAGGGCTGACTCATGTGTTGTGCAGATTGCTCAGATGTCAGATACACAGAAAGAAAAAGCAGTGTACATGGATGGCTTAATGTACACTGTTGCTGCCGTTTACCCACTGTCCGTAAAAAATGCGAAGGAGTATCAATCACTGTGGCGCCAAGCTTTGGACAAGAAATCCGCTGAGAGTAATGAAACAACTTCTGCGAATCTAAATGATGAGGACGAGAAGAAAAGTGCGCCAGCGAGCAACCTTCAAACGATTGAACTATCTCACGAGGCGTTCAAATTAATTCTGGGCGGCATGCTCTCTTATACCAGTCTTTCCAAGCGCGTGAAGGTGTGGACGCTGGTACTCATGCATCAACTCACTCCATTCGCAAGTGGTTCTCCTCTCTCTGTAGACAGCAGACCTGTTATGGAGGAATGCGGCCAGATACAGTTCTTTGAACGAATCACAGAAATGCTCTATCGTTCAGGTTGGTTCTAGTCACAATTTGTAGTGTAAGTTGTGCTGGTTTACTCACGGTTTCTTGTATGCCAACGATCCACAGGTACAAAGCTTGCTTTTTGCATTTTTGATCGCACGGATATCGAAGACGATGAGAGCTACGATGAGGAGATCGAGTTCCACCTATTGATCTCGCTATTTGAGCTTTTTCTCCAGTTCTTTGCGCCGTATGCTCGCACGATTCGTGATGACGAAAATGTTGACACCCTGGGTATCACGAAAAGTTTCCAGCGTGCGATCAAACCGATTAAACAATTATGGTCTTTGGTAAACATTGCATTGGGGAGTCTGGATGATGCCATCGCCACGCCTCAGCGTTTTTCACTCCTGCTTCATTTGCTGCAAGTATTCGAGCAACTCGAAGCAGCTTTTGTTGCCGATGAAGACGCGACGCTTGTGAAGCTGTTTGGAGTACGTTTGCAACTACCTACCTTACCTGCGTGCATTTTTTCACTTACGTACCTTATTATTATTCTAGATCATGAATCGATTTGTTAAGCAAGAAGCAAAAAAGAAGCGCATCAAGATGTTTGTTGCGGAACAAACACACCTTCTCCAAACGATCGCTGCAGAATTCCCAATGCCAAATTCTTTCACTGAGAAAGCGATCCCGTTGAAGGATAGTGTGGACGTACTTATTCGTTCTGACCCAAAGGTGTTGGGTATGGATTTGTATTCGTTCGCGTCTATCCCAGGGCTTATTCGTCTTGAGCACAAGGTAGATTATCTAGCCATGCTGGCTGAGGAGCGTAACGGATCAGTGTCAGTGTCTATCAGCCGTGCGTCTGAAGCGAATTACGTGGACTTCATTTTGCAACAAATTATGAGTACCTCAGCAAGCAACCTGAAGGGTGAAATGAATATCACGCTAGTGAATGAACCAGGTGTGGGTGTTGGTGTCACACGCGAGTTTTTCCAGATTGTGCAGAGGTGCTTCTTCCAGCCGGGATCAACTGGAGGCACACAAGCGCGTAATGTCCTGCCAGCACCTCACGTTCTTGAGATTGGAGCTCAGTGGCTTCACCTTGCTCGGTCACACGGGAACTCGAAGAAAAAACGCTACGACAACGGCCGTAATAAACGAAGCCGACCGACGCGGAGTGGTGGATTTGCAGAGCTGTTTCCGTTGTTTGATTTTGTTGACAAGCAAAACCGTGGTGTGATTGGTATCGCACCGCGACCAGTGTACATCAGCAAGCAAGTTATTGATGCTCAGCGTAGCGAAAACAGCTTGAGTCTCACACAAAAGAATATGCTCGTGGATCCCAGTGAAGTGGATGCACTCGAAAAGGTGTATCTCTGCATTGGTCGCTTGATGGGACTGGCAATTCGCAATCATCAACCACTAGCTGCAGACTTTCCTTTGGTTTTCTGGAAGTTCATGATGCGAGACGGCTCCTTGACGTGGGAAGATTACTGTGAAAACAGCGACGTATTCAAAAGCAGTCTTCAATTTATATTGGATCACGACTTCGATACTGAATCTCTGGATATGCGCTTTGAATACACAACAGAGGTAGTGATTGTTAACGAAGAAGCAAGCACAAAGCAAAAGGAACAAAAGGAGGAATCAACTGCCGACGGAGCTTTAGTGGCACCATCACACCCACCCTCGACGACTAGCATGGAAATGGAGCTTCAAGAGGGCATGGGCAGCGTAGAAGTGACAAACGCTAACAAGGCGCAGTATGTATTGCTGCGTGCTCAGCAGTTCTTCTTTGGCAACGAGCTGGTGTACTACAAGAAAATACGGGATGGTTTCACCGATACAATCCATCGATCGGATCTAAAGCTCTTCCGGCCAGAGGAACTCCGACGGTTGATACGTGGTGAGCGTATAATCGACTTCGAGAACCTCAAAAGATGTGTGGTGTACTCGCGAGGTGCATCGCCGTCGCGCGGTGTAGTTCAACACTTTTGGGAAGTCGCCGAGAGCTTCGATCAAGAGACCCGCTCGAAGCTTCTGACATTCTGGTCTGGTTCGCCGCTGCCTCCGATTTTCGGTTTTGACTCAAAGTATCGTTCCATGAACGCGGTATGTCTTACAACTACTGTCCTTTCTTGTTGATAAACTGACATGCTGTGGGTGTTGATGTGTAGGATACTGCATGCTGGTACATTGATGTGGACTCACGGATGCAGTCTAGCTTCTGTCCTATGGCCAACACTTGGTAAGAACTCAATAGCATCGCGAGTATTGGCTAGGCATCTAACATTCTTCTCTTGTAGCGACCGTCGCTTGATCCTACCGGACTATCCAACAAGTGCTGCGCTCAAGGAGAAGCTGTTGGTGGCACTCGAGCACGGAAGCGTTGGCTACGACCGCATGTAGAAAGAGAACTAAGTAGACGCACTCAATCATAGAGCCCATCAACGACAACAATTAGAGTAGTTTCACCCTCTTGTGCTACAGCAACGCATTATGGTCTGGACTCGGCACTCGTCCAGGTTCTCGGAAGCTGGAGGCTGTTGGTGTATCACTTGTAGGTACTGGTACATATCCCCTCTGACCTCTCTGTTGCTGCTCTTCCACGTTGCCAAACAGGGACCGGAAGAAGTCGTAGAAGATGCTAAAAGGACAGCAAACAATCTGCTTGAGCCGCTGGAGCCATTCATGACTAAGCCAAGACAAGTAGTTTCCTGCTGCAGCTATCTGGATCGTCCCCTTTTGAGTACCGAAAAGCTGCACCACCGAGCCAGGCCAGACGTCCCCTTTCTTGAGCAGTTTTCCCTGATGAATGAGTCGTGCATGTTCCCTGGATCAACATCAAGTTAGAGATGACCAAGATCTATTGATGACCACATACAAGTTGAAGAGTGAGGCCAAGACTTTGGCTGGGTCGTCTACGGCCCAAATGGACACGTTCAAGGTGTAGACGGCATTGCAGAAGCGCACAAAGGCTGGTTTCGGACTGTCTTGGTCTTGTAACTGTGTGACGCGTTTGACTTGGACGTGACAACCAGGACAGCGGTTCTTATTGGCAGCTAAGTGACGACACAAGCACGAGAGGCAGAACTCATGTGAGCAGTCGGTGATGCAGCGAGCTGTGGGGTCGGAGGGCAGTGGCTGGTCGCATACCAGACAAGGGAGCAGCTCCATGGTCTCTGATACGGATGTTACTGTTGTGAGGACATGAGAAGAGTGACGGATCGATCTTGAAGCGACGTTATTGCTTGTCCAGCGTGACAATTGAGATGCCGGCTCCACCTGAAGGATCGAGAGGGCTGCAGCTCAACCCCAAGGCGAAACCTACGACGACCAAGATGAAGCAAGTGATTGGACAAGTGTTGACAGAGAAATTGGACAATGCTAGCTACCAATCGGACCGAGCGGCGATGTTGACCAAGGAAATCGCTGACACGGTCAAAATGAAGCTAAAAGGTCCGTCTGAAGATGAGGCTGCCAAATAGTTGATGGCTAGGAGAATGTTGACTTTGTTAATGGTTGTTCTATGGTAGAATGCAACTTTCCTCGATTCAAGTATGTCGTGCAAGTGGTTATTGGAGAGCAGAGAGGCGAGGGTGTGAGGTACGCGAACTCAGCCATAAGGTATGACACGGCGTTCTTTTCAACATATTTTACGTTCTAGGATGGGGTGCCGATGCTTCTGGGACTCCGAGACTGATTGTTATGCCTCTGAAACATTTTCCAATGTAAGGGTTTGTTTGCCTTAGTCCTACCGGAATATGATGAAGTCGTTGACTGAAGAAATGAATGTATTACAGGACAGTTTATTCTGCGTGACGACGGCCTACAGCGTCTACCTCTACTAACTGGAGGTCGCATTCTGCTGAATTCATTTCTCTAGTTTTCAACCGCCTCCGTGTTAACCTGTCACATGTTTGACTACCGTCCTGAACAGTGCGTGAAATGCCTCATTGATACTCACCCCAGTACACGCAGACGTCTCGAAGTACTCGAATCCCTTTGATTGAGCGTACGCCTTCCCTTCGTCTTCCGAGACAACACGAGGACGATCGACTTTGTTCCCACACAGTATGCAAGGAAACTTTCCCGCACCAAACTTGGCAGCCTCTCTCAACCAGTTATCTAGAGACTCAAAGCTTTTTCGTGAAGATACGTCGAACATGAGGATTCCTCCTTGAGTGTCCTTGTAGAATTCATTTCGCACTTCCAGATACTCAGGTAGTCCGGAGAGGTCCCAGAAGTTGACACGGACCTCAGCACCATTGACCATGACAGGCTTGACACCGTAGTCAATGCCGATCGTCGAAATGTACTTGCTTACAAATTTTTCTTCGCAATAACGCTTGATCGCGCAACTCTTACCTACACCACTCTCCCCCATTGAGATTATCTTGACTCGAAGAGCACTTGGCCGACTAGTGTCTTGGTTATCGTCGTTGCCGTCCAAACTCAGCGAAGTACCACCAAAAACTCCAGTCAATTTTTCCCCATTGCCATCGTTCATGCGTCGTCGCGACATTATGCTTCTGTCACTATGTTATCTATAATGTCGAAGGAGTTTCGCGTACCAACTAAAGCAAAATCAAATCTGTATTTCATAAACTTACTTATCGACAATTACCAAGCTATTTCTCTTCTCACATAACACAGCATGGGCCAGTTGGTTTATCTTGATTGTCAAGCTGCTGACTTGACGAGGCTTCGGATAGTCCGGATTGGGACTTGAATTCGAAGTTGCGTCGGAGATATCCGCGCAGAAGCCGCTGTTCCTTTCTGAGCAGCTTGACTGAGTCGTCCACGATCTGTTTAGCAGCCAGGGTGTCGGAGCCTTCACCATTAGCTTGTTGAGCCATCAAATGCTCGTATGCAACTTGGACGCGGAAGGCGCACTTTGATACGCGAAGAGCAGCAACGTAGGCAGATGATCCTTTGAGAGAATGAGCTTCGCGGCGAGCAGTAACGAAATCGTTGCGTTCATGAGCTTCAATGACCCGGGACGTAATAGTCTCCGACGTCGTAGCAAATTTTTCCAACAAGGTCAGGAAGAGTTCTTCGTGTCCCCCGCACTGATCCACTCCTAGCGAGTAGTTAACAGGGTCTCCCTCTGGGATCTCGATGCTCATCGGGTCGATCGAATGCGAGACTGATGACTCAGTATTGGTAGCAGTCTCTGGGGGCGTATCATCATCTTCCACGGAGCTACCAGTTTCCATGCGCTCCAGCACGGAGGGCATACCGCTGCCACTATTATTACTGTGTCCTCCTCTACTCAGGTAGGTCGATTCATAGTCGGTATTCTCATGGAAACTGACCTTCTTAGGTGCAAGTGCGACACCAGGCCAGGACTGTGGTCTCCCTGAGGGAAGATGCGCCTTGTTGAACGGCGGGTGGCTCCAGAGAGTTGGGTTTGCTGTCACCGGGGAGCGCGCTCCAGTTTGAGCTGGATTGGTTGTTGCCCCAGCGAAAGGAGCCTTGATATAAGGCAACGTAGCTGATGTCTCGGATGTTCGCTTTTCAGTGTCTGGAGGGCTTGCTGTTGAGGCTCCGCTTGTATTCCGGGATAATCTGAGCAAATCGGGCATATCGTTCGAGCTTGTCTGGCGTGAAATATGATTGTTTACGGAAGGTCCCAAACTGAAGATCGAAGTAGTTGGCGTAGCAGTGCGAACAGCTCGACCACTCTGAAGCCCAATTGACATGGGATCGTCGAGCTCCAAGTTCGAGATAGCCTGCGCAAGATCCAGTTGTTGCATGTGGCGAGACGCAGGTGCAAGTCTAGCAGTCGATACCGCACCGATAAGCGTAACATCCTCGAGGTCGTTTTCAAACGATGGCATCGGAGTTGGAGCACCTGGCGATGGTGCGGGAATCCGTACAGGACTAGCTGCGGGACGAGGCCCGTTTCGCAGGGTTACAGCCTTTTGCCCCGCTGGACTTGCGGAACCAGGTGTCTGTGTCGCAACTCCGAGTGCAGCGTTCTGCTGGCCCAGATAGCGGATACGCATCCACTGCCGGATGGCCTTGCGGAGGCTCAACTTCGAAATGGGTTTCACCATAAACTCGTCCATACCACAGTCAAGGCACTTTTGACGATCACCACTCATTGCATATGCAGTCAATCCGAGAATCGGAATTCGGGGAAGGCTGCGCTCTTGTTCAAACTTACGAATTGTGGTTGTAGCTGTGTAGCCATCCATAATCGGCATCTCGCAATCCATGAAAATCAAGTCGAATTCCATGTGGTTTTCACTGTAGGCCTTCACGGCATCCCGACCATTGACCTCCCACTGCAGCAAGTGGTCGTCTTGCTGAAGGAAACACTTCACCACCTCCCAATTAAACTCGTTATCTTCAACAACCAAAATGCGTGCCTGAGTTGGGACCTCAACTCGTACTGACGCATTCTCTCCATTCTCACCCCCACGCGCAGCTCTGTCTGGTGACAACAAGGCCACTGATGGATCCAGGAAGTCCTCAGACGAATAATACGCGTGTTTGGGGTCAATCTCGTCGATCAGTCTCACAACAACCGTGAAGAAAAAGTTACTACCAACGCCCAGTTCACTATCAACATCAATGGAGCCATCCATAAGTTCGGCAAGCTGCTTGCAAATGGCAAGCCCCAAACCGGAGCCTGTAGGATTGTTCTGGCGTGTGCGTTCCAGCTTCGTAAATAATGAAAAGAGTCGCATTTTCTCTTCGGCGTCCATGCCGATTCCTGTGTCGATAACTTGGAACAGTAACTTCTTGAATTGACGAGGCAACTCGGGAGAGTGCACGACGCTGCACGCGACCGTAATGGAACCCTCGTTGGTGAATTTAATTGCGTTCGATAGCAAATTCAACAACACTTGGCGCAGACGTACAACATCGCCGATCACAGCCTTAGGCACGTTATCACCACACTTCAGTTCCAGCTTGAGTCCACGTTCTCCTGCCTTGAACTTAAAGATCTCTATCGAATAGTCCAGCAGATCATGCATTTGGAACGGTGCTGTCGAGATTTCAAGATGTCCAGCCTCAATCTTCGACAAGTCGAGAATGTCGTTGATCAAGTTCAACAGAAGAGATCCAGACACATATGCCATGTGCACATACCGTTCGATGGATTTATCAAGAGGCTGCTCCTTTAGGAGTTCCAACATACCAAGCACGCCATTCAACGGTGTTCGCAATTCGTGACTGAACGAGGCCAAGAAGTTCACCTTGGCTGCCTCCATGTGTTTCCTCGCAGTGTAGTCTTGTCCAACACCGATCACGCCACGAATATTTCCGTGCATGTCCTTTTTACTTGATGCGTTTACAAGTAGTAACAGGAACACACCGCGCTTTGTCGTCATCGGAAGCTCCATCTCACCAACATCAATTCCGATCAGTGCTTGGTTGAGAAGTTGACGTACTTGCTGCCTGGATTCTGGAGTGATAAATGTATGTACCAATGACAGACCCAGGACGCTCGACTTGTGGTAGCCTGTGATCTCTTCAATTTTTTGGTTCCACTCATTAATGCGACCGTTAGTATCAATACCAAAGATCGGGGCGTTCGCAGTGTCAATAAGTCGGAAATATTCGTGCTCTTGAGCGATACGATCCGTGATGTCCTGGCCGATACCAACAACACCAACAATGTTTCCACTTAAGTCATATCGTGGCGTCGCGTTAAGCAAAATCTCAATTCTCGTACCAGGCCGGGTGATCAATGGGAATTCAAAGTTTGCTGTTTCAACTCCTGTTAAAGCTTGTGAGAGCACTTCAGCCACAATAGGTCTGAACTCGGGGGAAATAAACGTCTCCACCAAGTTCTCACCCATAACTTCCCCAATCGAATAATTAGTAATTTGAGCGGCTTTTCTATTCCAGATATTGACGCACATATTGGCATCAACACCAAAGATTGGAGCATTTGCAGTATCAATCAAACGACTGTACTCCTGTTCTTGAGCGATACGTTCCGTGATATCCTGACCAATACCAACCATGCCCTTCACTTCTCCATGCTCATTATAACGCGGAGTCGCATTCAACAGAATCTCCACACGTCGACCAGCCTTCGTAATAAGTGGGAATTCGAAATTCGCCGTCTCCACACCCTCAAAAGCCTTCTCGAGCACACTACGCACAGGCACCTTGTATTCCTCCGAAATAAACTCAGCAACCAAGTCTTTGCCTAGCACATCCTCGTTCGTGTACTGCATGATATCGGCAGCCTTGCGATTCCAAATGTTGACGTGGCCGTTGATATCCACCCCAAAGATCGGGGCATTCGCCGTGTCGATCAGGCGACTATATTCTTGCTCCTGAGCAATACGTTCTGTGATATCCTGACCGATACCAACCATACCCATGACTTCACCACGTTCATTGTAGCGAGGTGTGGCATTTAGCAAGATCTCCACGCGGCGACCTGCCTTCGTGATCAATGGGAATTCAAAGTTGGCCGTCTCCACACCTTCAAACGCCTTCTCCAATACGCTGCGCACAGGCACCTTGTACTCATTGGAAATGAACTCCGCAACCAAGTCTTTGCCCAACACGTCTTCGTTCGTGTACTGCATAATGTCTGCAGCCTTCCGATTCCAAATGTTCACGTGACCATTGATATCGACGCCGAAAATGGGGGCATTGGCGGTGTCGATAAGGCGAGTGTATTCCTGCTCTTGAGCGATACGTTCCGTGATATCTTGACCAATGCCCACTACTCCCATAACCTCACCAATCTCGTTGAATCGTGATGTAGCGTTTAGTAGAATCTCCACACGTCGACCAGCTTTAGTCATCAATGGAAACTCGAAGTTGGCAGTTTCCGTTCCAGCACATGCCTTGGTTAGCACGAGCCGAACTGCTTCACGATAGTCTTCCGTGATGAACTTCTCCACCAGGTTCTCGCCCATCACGTCATTCGATGTGTATTGTGTGATTTCTGCGGCTTTCTTATTCCAGATATTTACGCACCCATTTACATCCACACCGAAGATCGGGGCGTTGGCAGAATCGATAAGTCTTGTGTATTCTTGTTCTTGAGCAATGCGATCGGTGATATCCTGACCGATACCCACGACACCAACGATCTGGCCATGCTGGTCAAAACGGGCGGTGGCGTTGAGCAGAATATTCACCTTTCGACCAGTTTTTGTCGTGAGCGCTAACTCAAAGCTGGCTGTTTCGTTACCTTGTAGCGCTTTGCACATAATATCGTAGGTAACTGCCTTAAACTCTTGCGAAATAATGGTTTCCACGTACATCTCACCTACTACCTCTTCAGACGTAAATTTTGTTATCTGTTGAGCTTTTCGGTTAAAAATATTGATACACATATTCGTATCGACGCCGAAAATGGGAGCATTTGCAGTATCAATCAAACGACTGTATTCCTGCTCTTGAGCGATACGTTCCGTGATATCCTGGCCAATACCAACCATACCCATAACTTCTCCATGCTCATTATAACGCGGAGTCGCATTCAACAGAATCTCCACACGTCGACCAGCCTTCGTAATAAGTGGGAATTCGAAATTCGCCGTCTCCACACCCTCAAAAGCCTTCTCGAGCACACTACGCACAGGCACCTTGTATTCCTCCGAAATAAACTCAGCAACCAAGTCTTTGCCTAGCACATCCTCGTTCGTGTACTGCATGATATCGGCAGCCTTGCGATTCCAAATGTTGACGTGGCCGTTGATATCCACCCCAAAGATCGGGGCATTCGCCGTGTCGATCAGGCGACTATATTCTTGCTCCTGAGCAATACGTTCTGTGATATCCTGACCGATACCAACCATACCCATGACTTCACCACGTTCATTGTAGCGAGGTGTGGCATTTAGCAAGATCTCCACGCGGCGACCTGCCTTCGTGATCAATGGGAATTCAAAGTTGGCCGTCTCCACACCTTCAAACGCCTTCTCCAATACGCTGCGCACAGGCACCTTGTACTCATTGGAAATGAACTCCGCAACCAAGTCTTTGCCCAACACGTCTTCGTTCGTGTACTGCATAATGTCTGCAGCCTTCCGATTCCAAATGTTCACGTGACCATTGATATCGACGCCGAAAATGGGGGCATTGGCGGTGTCGATAAGGCGAGTGTATTCCTGCTCTTGAGCGATACGTTCCGTGATATCCTGACCAATACCAACCATACCCATAACTTCTCCATGCTCATTATAACGCGGTGTCGCATTCAACAGAATCTCCACACGTCGACCAGCCTTCGTAATAAGTGGGAATTCGAAATTCGCCGTCTCCACACCCTCAAAAGCCTTCTCGAGCACACTACGCACAGGCACCTTGTATTCCTCCGAAATAAACTCAGCAACCAAGTCTTTGCCTAGCACATCCTCGTTCGTGTACTGCATGATATCGGCAGCCTTGCGATTCCAAATGTTGACGTGGCCGTTGATATCCACCCCAAAGATCGGGGCATTCGCCGTGTCGATCAGGCGACTATATTCTTGCTCCTGAGCAATACGTTCTGTGATATCCTGACCGATACCAACCATACCCATGACTTCACCACGTTCATTGTAGCGAGGTGTGGCATTTAGCAAGATCTCCACGCGGCGACCTGCCTTCGTGATCAATGGGAATTCAAAGTTGGCCGTCTCCACACCTTCAAACGCCTTCTCCAATACGCTGCGCACAGGCACCTTGTACTCATTGGAAATGAACTCCGCAACCAAGTCTTTGCCCAACACGTCTTCGTTCGTGTACTGCATAATGTCTGCAGCCTTCCGATTCCAAATGTTCACGTGACCATTGATATCGACGCCGAAAATGGGGGCATTGGCGGTGTCGATAAGGCGAGTGTATTCCTGTTCTTGAGCGATACGTTCCGTGATATCCTGACCAATACCAACCATACCCATAACTTCTCCATGCTCATTATAACGCGGAGTCGCATTCAACAGAATCTCCACACGTCGACCAGCCTTCGTAATAAGTGGGAATTCGAAATTCGCCGTCTCCACACCCTCAAAAGCCTTCTCGAGCACACTACGCACAGGCACCTTGTATTCCTCCGAAATAAACTCAGCAACCAAGTCTTTGCCTAGCACATCCTCGTTCGTGTACTGCATGATATCGGCAGCCTTGCGATTCCAAATGTTGACGTGGCCGTTGATATCCACCCCAAAGATCGGGGCATTCGCCGTGTCGATCAGGCGACTATATTCTTGCTCCTGAGCAATACGTTCTGTGATATCCTGACCGATACCAACCATACCCATGACTTCACCACGTTCATTGTAGCGAGGTGTGGCATTTAGCAAGATCTCCACGCGGCGACCTGCCTTCGTGATCAATGGGAATTCAAAGTTGGCCGTCTCCACACCTTCAAACGCCTTCTCCAATACGCTGCGCACAGGCACCTTGTACTCATTGGAAATGAACTCCGCAACCAAGTCTTTGCCCAACACGTCTTCGTTCGTGTACTGCATAATGTCTGCAGCCTTCCGATTCCAAATGTTCACGTGACCATTGATATCGACGCCGAAAATGGGGGCATTGGCGGTGTCGATAAGGCGAGTGTATTCCTGCTCTTGAGCGATACGTTCCGTGATATCCTGACCAATACCAACCATACCCATAACTTCTCCATGCTCATTATAACGCGGAGTCGCATTCAACAGAATCTCCACACGTCGACCAGCCTTCGTAATAAGTGGGAATTCGAAATTCGCCGTCTCCACACCCTCAAAAGCCTTCTCGAGCACACTACGCACAGGCACCTTGTATTCCTCCGAAATAAACTCAGCAACCAAGTCTTTGCCTAGCACATCCTCGTTCGTGTACTGCATGATATCGGCAGCCTTGCGATTCCAAATGTTGACGTGGCCGTTGATATCCACCCCAAAGATCGGGGCATTCGCCGTGTCGATCAGGCGACTATATTCTTGCTCCTGAGCAATACGTTCTGTGATATCCTGACCGATACCAACCATACCCATGACTTCACCACGTTCATTGTAGCGAGGTGTGGCATTTAGCAAGATCTCCACGCGGCGACCTGCCTTCGTGATCAATGGGAATTCAAAGTTGGCCGTCTCCACACCTTCAAACGCCTTCTCCAATACGCTGCGCACAGGCACCTTGTACTCATTGGAAATGAACTCCGCAACCAAGTCTTTGCCCAACACGTCTTCGTTCGTGTACTGCATAATGTCTGCAGCCTTCCGATTCCAAATGTTCACGTGACCATTGATATCGACGCCGAAAATGGGGGCATTGGCGGTGTCGATAAGGCGAGTGTATTCCTGCTCTTGAGCGATACGTTCCGTGATATCCTGACCAATACCAACCATACCCATAACTTCTCCATGCTCATTATAACGCGGAGTCGCATTCAACAGAATCTCCACACGTCGACCAGCCTTCGTAATAAGTGGGAATTCGAAATTCGCCGTCTCCACACCCTCAAAAGCCTTCTCGAGCACACTACGCACAGGCACCTTGTATTCCTCCGAAATAAACTCAGCAACCAAGTCTTTGCCTAGCACATCCTCGTTCGTGTACTGCATGATATCGGCAGCCTTGCGATTCCAAATGTTGACGTGGCCGTTGATATCCACCCCAAAGATCGGGGCATTCGCCGTGTCGATCAGGCGACTATATTCTTGCTCCTGAGCAATACGTTCTGTGATATCCTGACCGATACCAACCATACCCATGACTTCACCACGTTCATTGTAGCGAGGTGTGGCATTTAGCAAGATCTCCACGCGGCGACCTGCCTTCGTGATCAATGGGAATTCAAAGTTGGCCGTCTCCACACCTTCAAACGCCTTCTCCAATACGCTGCGCACAGGCACCTTGTACTCATTGGAAATGAACTCCGCAACCAAGTCTTTGCCCAACACGTCTTCGTTCGTGTACTGCATAATGTCTGCAGCCTTCCGATTCCAAATGTTCACGTGACCATTGATATCGACGCCGAAAATGGGGGCATTGGCGGTGTCGATAAGGCGAGTGTATTCCTGCTCTTGAGCGATACGTTCCGTGATATCCTGGCCAATACCAACCATACCCATAACTTCTCCATGCTCATTATAACGCGGAGTCGCATTCAACAGAATCTCCACACGTCGACCAGCCTTCGTAATAAGTGGGAATTCGAAATTCGCCGTCTCCACACCCTCAAAAGCCTTCTCGAGCACACTACGCACAGGCACCTTGTATTCCTCCGAAATAAACTCAGCAACCAAGTCTTTGCCTAGCACATCCTCGTTCGTGTACTGCATGATATCGGCAGCCTTGCGATTCCAAATGTTGACGTGGCCGTTGATATCCACCCCAAAGATCGGGGCATTCGCCGTGTCGATCAGGCGACTATATTCTTGCTCCTGAGCAATACGTTCTGTGATATCCTGACCGATACCAACCATACCCATGACTTCACCACGTTCATTGTAGCGAGGTGTGGCATTTAGCAAGATCTCCACGCGGCGACCTGCCTTCGTGATCAATGGGAATTCAAAGTTGGCCGTCTCCACACCTTCAAACGCCTTCTCCAATACGCTGCGCACAGGCACCTTGTACTCATTGGAAATGAACTCCGCAACCAAGTCTTTGCCCAACACGTCTTCGTTCGTGTACTGCATAATGTCTGCAGCCTTCCGATTCCAAATGTTCACGTGACCATTGATATCGACGCCGAAAATGGGGGCATTGGCGGTGTCGATAAGGCGAGTGTATTCCTGCTCTTGAGCGATACGTTCCGTGATATCTTGACCAATGCCCACTACTCCCATAACCTCACCAATCTCGTTGAATCGTGATGTAGCGTTTAGTAGAATCTCCACACGTCGACCAGCTTTAGTCATCAATGGAAACTCGAAGTTGGCAGTTTCCGTTCCAGCACATGCCTTGGTTAGCACGAGCCGAACTGCTTCACGATAGTCTTCCGTGATGAACTTCTCCACCAGGTTCTCGCCCATCACGTCATTCGATGTGTATTGTGTGATTTCTGCGGCTTTCTTATTCCAGATATTTACGCACCCATTTACATCCACACCGAAGATCGGGGCGTTGGCAGAATCGATAAGTCTTGTGTATTCTTGTTCTTGAGCAATGCGATCGGTGATATCCTGACCGATACCCACGACACCAACGATCTGGCCATGCTGGTCAAAACGGGCGGTGGCGTTGAGCAGAATATTCACCTTTCGACCAGTCTTTGTCAACACCGAAACTTCAAAACTTGCTGTTTCGTTACCTTGGAGGGCTTGAGACATAATTTCATAAACAATTGCTTGGTGCTCGGGCGAAATAAATGTGTCCACATATTTTTTGCCTACCACTTCATCGTAAGAAAAGTTGGTAATCTGTTGAGCTTTCCGGTTGAAGATATTAATGCACATACTGGCATCAACGCCGAAAATGGGGGCATTGGCGGTGTCGATAAGGCGAGTGTATCCTGCTCTTGAGCGATACGTTCCGTGATATCCTGACCAATACCAACCATGCCCTTCACTTCTCCACGCTCATTATAACGCGGAGTCGCATTCAACAGAATCTCCACACGTCGACCAGCCTTCGTAATAAGTGGGAATTCGAAATTCGCCGTCTCCACATCCTCAAAAGCCTTCTCGAGCACACTACGCACAGGCACCTTGTATTCCTCCGAAATAAACTCAGCAACCAAGTCTTTGCCTAGCACATCCTCGTTCGTGTACTGCATGATATCGGCAGCCTTGCGATTCCAAATGTTGACGTGGCCGTTGATATCCACCCCAAAGATCGGGGCATTCGCCGTGTCGATCAGGCGACTATATTCTTGCTCCTGAGCAATACGTTCTGTGATATCCTGACCGATACCAACCATACCCATGACTTCACCACGTTCATTGTAGCGAGGTGTGGCATTTAGCAAGATCTCCACGCGGCGGCCAGCTCTTGTAATCAATGGAAATTCGAAATTTGCTGTTTCGATTCCCTTGAAAGCTTTCTCTAGAACACTTCGAACTGGGACTCGGTATTCTTCAATTATAAATTGCTCGACCAAGTTCTTACCGAGTACATCCCCATTGTTGTACTGCATTATGTCCGCGGCCTTCCTGTTCCAGATATTGACTCGACCATCGGTGTCAACGCCAAAGATCGGGGCGTTTGCAGTATCGATCATTCGACTATGCTCCTGCTCCTGAGCAATGCGTTCAGTAATATCCTGACCAATACCAACCATTCCCATTACTTCCCCACGCTCATTGTATCGAGGAGTCGCATTCAACAAAATTTCTACGCGGCGACCGGCTTTCGTTATCAGTGGAAATTCAAAATTGGCAGTCTCCACATCTTGAAAAGCCTTTTCCAAAACACTTCGCACAGGGACCTTGTACTCCTCGGAAATAAATTCGGCAACGAGGTCCTTGCCGAGGACTTCCGCATTCGTATATTGAGTTGTCTCAGCCGCCTTCCGATTCCAAATGTTAACGCGTCCGTTAATGTCCACACCAAAAATGGGAGCATTCGCTGTGTCAATCAGCCGCATATACTCCTGTTCCTGTGCAATGCGGTCCGTGATGTCTTGCCCAATACCAACCATACCAATCACAGCACCATGCTCGTTGTATCGTGGAGTGGCGTTCAGTAAGATTTCCACGCGCCGACCAGCCTTAGTGATTAACGGGAATTCGAAATTTGCTGTTTCAACTCCTTTCAAAGCCTCAGACAACACATTGCTCACAGCGTCTTGATAGTCTTTTGTGATATACTTCTCCACCAGCTTCTCACCCATTACTGCATCAGTCGTGTACTGCATGATCTCGGCAGCCTTTTTGTTCCAGATATTTACACGGCCTTCGCTATCGACACCAAAGATGGGGGCGTTGGCAGTGTCAATTAAACGGATGTACTCCTGCTCCTGAGCAATACGCTCCGTGATGTCTTGACCAATTCCTGTTATCCCGAAAATCTGTCCCAATTCGTCGTACCTGGGTGTTGCATTAAGAAGGATCTCGACTCGTCGTCCTGTCTTAGTGATGAGGGGGAAATCAAAATTACCAGTAGGTTTCCCTTCAAGCGCTTTTCGCAGGTGAAACCGAACTTCATCGCGGTGGTCTTCCACAACAAAGCAGTTTACAAGCTCTTGCCCCATGACTTCTTCAGAGGAAAACTGGGTAATTTCTGCCACCTTTAGATTCCAAATATTCACAAGGCCATCTTGATCCACACCAAAAATTGGCGCGTTGGCTGAGTGAATCATCCGGTTCTTTTCTCTTTCCTGTGCCATTCGAATGGTGATATCCTGACCAATACCAACCATTCCCATTACTTCCCCACGCTCATTGTATCGAGGAGTCGCATTCAACAAAATTTCTACGCGGCGACCGGCTTTCGTTATCAGTGGAAATTCAAAATTGGCAGTCTCCACATCTTGAAAAGCCTTTTCCAAAACACTTCGCACAGGGACCTTGTACTCCTCGGAAATAAATTCGGCAACGAGGTCCTTGCCGAGGACTTCCGCATTCGTATATTGAGTTGTCTCAGCCGCCTTCCGATTCCAAATGTTAACGCGTCCGTTAATGTCCACACCAAAAATGGGAGCATTCGCTGTGTCAATCAGCCGCATATACTCCTGTTCCTGTGCAATGCGGTCCGTGATGTCTTGCCCAATACCAACCATACCAATCACAGCACCATGCTCGTTGTATCGTGGAGTGGCGTTCAGTAAGATTTCCACGCGCCGACCAGCCTTAGTGATTAACGGGAATTCGAAATTTGCTGTTTCAACTCCTTTCAAAGCCTCAGACAACACATTGCTCACAGCGTCTTGATAGTCTTTTGTGATATACTTCTCCACCAGCTTCTCACCCATTACTGCATCAGTCGTGTACTGCATGATCTCGGCAGCCTTTTTGTTCCAGATATTTACACGGCCTTCGCTATCGACACCAAAGATGGGGGCGTTGGCAGTGTCAATTAAACGGATGTACTCCTGCTCCTGAGCAATACGCTCCGTGATGTCTTGACCAATTCCTGTTACCCCGAAAATCTGTCCCAATTCGTCGTACCTGGGTGTTGCATTAAGAAGGATCTCGACTCGTCGTCCTGTCTTAGTGATGAGGGGGAAATCAAAATTACCAGTAGGTTTCCCTTCAAGCGCTTTCCGCAACAACAATCCAACAGATTCGCGATGATCATCAGCAACAAAGCGATTTACCAAATCCTTTCCCATGACTTCTTCGGATGAGAATTGGGTGATCTCTGCTACCTTCAGGTTCCAAATATTCACAAGGCCATCTTGATCCACACCGAAAATTGGAGCGTTTGCCGAGTGGATAAGCCGGTTAGTTTCCTTTTCCTGGGCTATGCGCACGGTAATATCCTGTCCGATGCCAACAACACCAATCACAACTCCCTTCTCGTTGTAGCGCGGAGTGGCATTCAATAGAATCTCGAGACGACGGCCATCTTTTGTAATCAATGGGAACTCGAAGTTAGCTGTATCTTGCCCTCGTAGGGCTCGAGAAAACACCGTCCACACTGCCTCTTGGAAATCATCCGGAATAAAGTTTTTGACCAGGTTAACTCCGAGTACTTCTTCACTCGAGTACTGTGTTGTGTCGGCAGCTTTTCTATTCCAAATGTTCACACACCCCTTCTCATCCACTCCGAAGATGGGTGCATTGGCAGTATCAATTAGACGTGTGTATTCCTGTTCTTGAGCGCGTCTGTCTGTAATATCCTGGCCGATTCCCACGGCCCCGCAAATGTTACCGAAGTGATCGTACTTTGGCGTAGCATTTAACAGAATATCCAACTGGTGTCCACTCTTCGTGATCAATGGGAAGTCAAAGTTCGCTGTGCCTTCCCCCTCCATAGCTTTCGATAAGACTTTTCCAACTGCATCACGATACTCCTCAGAAATGAACTTGAAAATTTTCTGACCGATGGTATCTTCGTTTGTGTAGTCTGTGATGGCAGCTGCCTTCTTATTCCAAATAATAACTTCGCAATTACAATCAACACCAAAAATCGGGGCGTTAGCGGTGTCGATTAATCGGCTGTACTCATTCTCCTGAATAATGCGGTCCGTTATATCCTGACCAATGCCAACAACACCCACAAGCTGTCCGGTGTGATCATAGCGAGGAGTTGCATTCAGCAGGATCTCCACCTTTCGGCCAGTCTTGGTGACCAATGGGAACTCAAAATTTGCGGTTTCAATTCCCTGGTACGCTCTGTGGAATACAGCAGCTACTTCAGCACGAAAGTCTTCAGATATCAGCGTGTCGACAAGGTGCACGCCCATCACCTCATCTGGCGAATATTCACTAATCTGCGCTGCCTTTGAATTGAAGATCACCACTCGTCCATCGGTATCAACACCAAAAATCGGTGCATTCGCTGTCTCAATAAGTTTTCTGTACTCCATCTCCTTGGTGTTTCTCTCCGTGACATCCTGTCCAATAGCAACAACTCCCATGACCGACCCCAGTGTATCAAACCTTGGCGTCAAGCACAATACAATCTCAACTCGTGATCCTCGTGCAGTCACTAATGGCAGTTCAAAATCTACTCCTGGAATGCCTGTTAGTGCCTGGTCAATCTTCTCAGACACTATTTTTCTGAAGTTCTCGTCCACCACAGGTAAAAGTGGCTCTCCCACCATGTCGATACTAGTGTACCCCGTCATAGTGGCCGTCTTGGTGTTCCAGACCGTGATATTGCCTTCCTTGTCTAGTTCAATAATAGGTGCGTTAGCCTGCATCATAACAGTAGCATACTGCTTCTCCTGGATGGCCCACTCCGTCACGTCCTGACCGACGCCGTAGACGCCCACACACGTGCCATCTTCAGCCAGCAGCGGCGTCATGTTGGTCAATACCTCAGCATTGCGGCCCGTAGTTGTGAGCAGCGGCACGCGTAGCTCCAGTACCGGCCGCTTGTCTTGAACACAGGCGGTCACGACGGCCGTCACCTCGCTCTTGCGTTGAGCACCGTATACAAAGTCGGAGATGGGTCGGCCCAGCACACGCTCAGCGTGGAAGCCCGTAATATCGGCCAGCCGCTTGTTCCAGACCGTGACGCGACCGTCCACGTCGACACCGACAGCCGGCGCGTTGGCGTCCAGGAGTAGCTGCGCCAGCGCCTCCACCTGCGACCGCGACGGCTCCTTCAGCTTCACCGAGTCGTCCTGTACCTCCACCGCGTTGTTGTCAGGCGACGGACCTGCGGCCGCGCGTGGCCGAGGCTTCTTGTGCTTCCCCATGTCGTCAGGGCACTCGCCCTTCTCAAAGCTTATTCCAAAATGCGGGGAAGATCAACAAAGTGTGCAGAGTCGCGGCGTGGCGACCAGTTGCGGGGATGTTGCGCGAAAGTTGCAGCAAAGTCACAGAGACCCGGCTCTCGTGCGGGAACTGTTTTACATAGCCAGTTCGTAGGCGGAGAAACTTGAAGTGAGTCATACTTTGCACAGATGTCTCGGAATGTCGGAGTCGGAACTATGCTCCTTGCATTCGCTTGGAGCAAGACGTTTGCCTCCATGTCTCTCTTGCCATCAAGCTCTTGAGCATCTCTTGCACGCAGCTGGGATGGATTTTCGCGTTGTTCCTGATAATCTACAGCTGCCGTTCAACGACTCGTTGTGGACAAGCCGACAGCACTATCCGCGACGAGCGGCTCACACGTTCGCGCCGACCGATGCGATCACTGCGAGGCCATATGCACTTCGAGCGGAGGACACAGCGGGTCTTTATCACGTTGGTGGTGGCTGCAGACAAACCTGACGTCTTCGCCTGTCGCAAACGCTTGGAATTGAGCAGAAGATCCTCGTTGAGCTTGATCAGCAATTTGGGCAGTGCACTTGTCCTTTTCTTCAACTCTTCTTTTAAGTCGCGAGTAGCGAGGTGCGAGGCATGCTCGGTGCCTTGGGCCGTCACCGTGATTGTGCCAATGTATTACTATAGCGCTAGTCGCACGCGAGTGTTACTAATGTGATCCCTCTAAGTATGGGATGTCGGTCTTGTATTACAACCATAACTTACCCACCTAAACTACAGGCAATCACTACAAGGATTGTGGGGTGAGGGCCATCGATTCAATAGTAAAAGCTAAACATTCTCGGTAACACTATTGAAATTTCATCACCAGAAATTCACAAGAATTACATCGACGTCTTAGTGTAAAGAATCTGTACACCAAGACGTCAATGTAATTATTGTACTACAAATAAAGCGTACACATCAACGCTCTAACAAACCGAACCTGTGCCGAGTCTTTTCACTTGCAGCGAGTCACTACAAAATGGTCACTGCCGGTAACCATCTTCTTGTCCAGTCAGTCCGACGTGAGATCTACCAGCATAATAACTTGTCGGAAAGGAAATCAGCATAAATCTCTAATGTTACATTCCTACTCCTTCTGGGCATGTATTGTAAGCTATTACGGTTAAGCATTCACAGTTACCCCAAATAGTGATACCCTCCTGGGTACGATTATTGAGATTTTAGGGGGCTGTCAAATATCCTCTCCCTATAGTGACATAATTTCCTGGTATCACTACCTGGAGGTGACTAAATATAGAATTATCCGATTGGGTGAATTGAGTCTTCGCAATAGTAATAAATGTATCCTTATTCGGCGGCTTTGATAGAGACGTCAGATTTACAAGGTCACGCCACCGTTACCTCGAGCTCAACCATTTAAACCAGTCAAGTATTGCCACAGCAGCAATGACACTCGTCGGTGCATCTGCAGCAACCAGTTCGCAATAACGTGTCAACTCATCCATCAACAGGGCGTGGCTCGAATTGCCATGGCTCTCTCCGAGTGGTAGATAGTCGAAATGTAGACATTGGATGCGTCGAAAAGCCAACGAAGTTGGTACCCAGGTTGAATTAGCTGACCATCCATGACACGCTTACACAGAAGGCGTGACCGTACGAATCGATTCACTGATTCGTGATGACGAACACTCCGAAACATTTGCTGTGACCAGAGCTAATCTCTTTCTACATACATCCATTTCACCCGACCGCACTCGGGTTCAGCTGACATTAGGCTACATCACCTTCAATAGGTATAGTAGCAGCTTGGGTTCGCACGCTAGGATTGTATCATTTCTACAGGAGTACCGAAGAGTAGGAGAGTGCTATAACTAACCCTTCAATCAGTCCTCAATTTTATCTTATGGACTCACAAGTGGCTTGGCACTTTGATTCGACTCAAATCAGCTGCGACCTGGCCACCCGTCGCGCCACCCGCCACGATGAACCACTCCCTACTGAAAGACGACAAAGTGTGATACTTGACCTACTCCGTCACTGTTTGTTCTGCCTACAAAGAGAAGGGGTAGAAGAAGAGGTTGTAACCAAAACGATGCCTAAGTTCATTGATGGAGACCTAAAAGATTTCTTCAAGTGGCCTACCACTTCAACTAGCTTGCCGATCTGAAGCATTGGAACGCGGAAGATAAGTTTCTCAGTACGGCAATCGTATTGGAAGGCGACCTGTGAAACCATTTTACAGAAACTGCACTCTCCGATGATGATGTGCGCATGGATGAGGATTTCATACGCGCGTTATACAAGGCATCTATCGTGGTCCTGTCGATGGACTATAATGAGAAGCTACAAGAGGAACTATGGGAGATCAAGAAGGGTAGCAGCGAAGCGCTCCTGGAATATAGTTAGCGCTTCCGTGTTATTGCTCGCAATGAGCACACACTAGCCTGTCTCAGTGAGAACTCACCAATGAGTGGAAATGCCCTGTGCCGCTTGTACAAGCGCGGCCTCCCGTTCGACTGGCAGGACAAGTACGATACCAGTGTCCAGATCTACTCTACAGTGGAGGCGTTTGTTCCGTTTTTCGAGAGAATCGAGTGTGGTGAAGCAGATAAGAAGTTTTCCGATCTCGATCTCGTCCCGTCAATCAAGATCAAGAGCAATCCCTCTCTACGGTGATCCTCGATATAGTGACATTCACTATAATGACCAAGTGAATGCGTGCGCCATCATCCCCGTCCAAGACGATTGTACCCACGCGATATCGATCCTGACAGGTAAATATCGATCTTAGCTTTATTATAGGTATTATGGAGCCAGTGCATTATGGATAGCCACAGATGGGAAGCATAGGACATTAACCATTAATTGAGAGTTGTTTTTACCTTCTACTACACAAGTCTTCCTTCTTCTTCGCTATTCCGGGTAGGGATATACAAGATTGGCCCTCCCGACGTCACGCAGGATCAAGATCGACACTAAGTAGAACCCCTACGCCCAGATTGCTTGGCTGGACGTTCGTCAACCCTCAAATCTCAAGACCCCGCTATAGGAAGCGGCAAGCACGTATTGGAAACATTGGATTAAGGTCACACACCGACCACAAGACCCCCCCCCGAGCTAAGATCGACACTGGTCAGAACAAGATCGACCGAGTACAACCAAGATCAAAGCTTAATAATTACACGGCGCAGCGAGTAGAAGTATCCCCGCTGCTGCCACCTCTCCCGCTGTCCTGTCAGACAGCAAGATCGACAACAAGCGCGTCTAATCGAGATCACCCGAGGAGCGATCTAGTCCCACCGACGGGTACACAAGGTGAGATCAAGTAACTTCACGGAAGATCGGAGTACCCCCTCCGTTAGTCGGCAGTTCGGGCGCAGTGTGCAAGAGGACTCCTGCGATCTTGCGATTTCGCAGAACCACTTCGCCACAATGGTGCGCGTGCCCGGATCTTTGGGTGACTCGGGATTTCACCGTGAGTCCCATGAAGAAGCGCATGCTGATCTTAGATCAGGGAAACCAGCGTCGTTGGAGATCGGATCACCAACGACACCGCTGAATCAAGATCGATCCGCGGATCGGCAGAGCTTTGGGAGGAGCTCTACCGACGGAACAGAGGATGGTCCGCCTACGGACCTAGAAGAAAAGCCTCTACCTCCTCCCCAGGTCCCTTCGGGGACCCCAGCAGATTCCGACTTGCGTCGCGATCTGCAGGACGAAAGTCCACCGGCGAAAGCCATCCAAACGCTCGTCTCCAAGTCGAGCACAAAAAAGAAGTCAGCAAGATCTAAGCCCCTACGGAAGAAGTTGAAAGCACCAGGATCGGACGCTGATGACCAAGACGATCTTAAAACAGTATGGACGGATGAGTCCCTCGAGATCGCATACCACAAGAAGGAACTTCACACCTTCTTGATCAAGAACCCCGTTATGCAGATTATCAAGCCGAAGATCATTAGTGATCTAAAAGGCCCAGTGCGGAAACCAACTGCGAGATCGAGCAAGCTAGAAGCTGCGAAGGCGCTATTACAACTGATCAAGGAAGGTGGGATCATCGCAGGATCGTTCGACGCTAATGAGCTATTCGATATGAGGCTCAGTACGATCAACACGGCTTTAATGTCGATCTTCGATCTACTGAAGCCCTTAGTAGGCGAGAAGAATGTAACCTCTAAGGTCACGACCAGATCAACCGACGACACGCTAAGATCGTTGCCAGCACTCACATTGGAAGATCAGACAGGAACATCCTCACATTACGAGTCGGCGACTGAAGAAGTGGACACCGATAGTGCAGATGACCCACCTCGGATGACGCTGGGACCGTCAGGTGCTGCTATGTTACGGCAGCGTGGAGATCATGAGACCAAGCGAGTAACGGATGCCATCGCAACAAACATGACACAAGGATCGAATGCGAAGTTGGAATCGTACTTCCAAGCGGCAATGAGCCGATTCTTGAAGGAACAACAAAGCCCTGCCAATCCCGGGATCTTAGCACCAGCAGAAGACCGAGATGTGGATATGGAGTCTGTGGGATCGCTAGATCGACACCCAAGTCCTCATGAATATGACCCAGATGATCTCGATCTTGATCCTCCCAGACGCGCGACTGTAGCATCAGCATCAGCCACGACCACCGGAAGATCGACAAGTGTTCCACGTATACGAGTATCTGCCATGTCTGAACTCAAGGAGTTCGCGGGGAGAGAAGGGGACGAAGATCGAGCCAGGGCCTGGCTTAGCAAGGTAAAGTCTGCCTTTATGCGAGATCAAGCCCCAGACGAAGAGAAGTGTCTGGTGTTCGGTGATCTCCTCGCAGGATCGGCGCGAAATTGGTATCGACAGCTTAGTCGCACGACACGCAGTACCTGGAAGGATCTGCTCAGCAGCTTCCAAATTCAATATTGTGGACGAGGAGTGTCAGTCGCGAGACAATATTACCACGCGCGCAAGAGATCGGACGAATCTCCGCTGGAGTATTTGTATCGGCTCAATGTAGCAGGGCTTAGGGCCCGCCTCCAGATCAAGGATGGACCTTCGGAAGTTCGAAGGGAGCATGTGGAACACTTCATTGAAACTCTCGATGACCGCGATCTTGCAGATCACCTAGCTTTATTACGAATTCCAGATGCTGACACCCTGGAAGAAGCACTTCGATCTCGGCAACGAGCAAAGGCACGACAAAGTAAGGCTGTATACGGATCAATCAAGCCTCGTCAGAAGAACAGCAGTGCAGCAGCCCCGTCTGCTTCAACTCGGGCCGTCAGGGCTGTCAAGGCGATCTCAGATAGCAGCGAGTCTGAAGAGGACTCTAGTGGATCGGACGGCGAAGCAGGATTACGTCGTGTCTACCTCGCAGCATCTGGAAACAATGAAGGGCAGCAAGATCAAGGTCAAAGGAACCAAGATCACAGTCGCTCAGAGACCGGAAACAATCGTGCGCAACAAGATCGACATGATATAGGTTCACCACCTAAGCGATGCTCGCACTGTGGGTCACGTAAACATAGCGATCTTGGGTGCTGGGACGTCTGACGTGTGAGAAGTGCGGGCGTAAAGGACATCCTTCAGATCGCTGCCTATTCACATGTAAGGCATGTGGTGACATCCACGAAGCAGGAAAATGTACCATGGAGGAATTTTACAACTTGATCCGACAATGGTACAACCCTACCAAGCACGCCGGCATGTTGCCAGAGACTGCGGAGAAGATGTTAAACTAGGACGCTCGCCGGTTTGGAAACCGGTACGAGACGAGCGTTCTAGCTACTGCATTTATGCATATGTCGAGAAACAATCGGAGGCAACAGTTAATCAACTGATCGATCCGATCGACAATACATGTGATCTTCTGGAGAAATCCACTGCTACAGTGTCAAGTCTACGCCAGATCGATGAATATACAAGATCGAGTGTTATGATGGCTCTTGAGATTTCCCCTGGGGAATCGCGGGGCTACTGGAAGTATCATGTTCCAGACAAGAAGTTCAAGCAATCTAAGGCTATGGGGAAGATCAACAACAAAAAACAACTTTGCTATTTGACAGTGGTGCCGAGGTGTCCATATTGGATGCCACCTTTGCTCGTAAGGTCGGGTGCCACATTGATGAAAATCAAACGTTGGAATGCGAAGGTGTGGGACGATCTCCATATAAGATCGAGGGACGTACTCGTCTCAAGATCACGCTGGCAGGATCGCTAGTGTACTTCTTTGATGCATGGGTAGGACCGCCCACCGGAGGTCAAGATCTGATACTAGGAATGGACTTCATGGTGCCAGCGGGTATCCGCCTCGATCTCGCTGATGGGACAATATGTCTGCCCGATGAAGTCCGCCTTCAGATGGCTGGTAGGCGTCCTCTTTACGGTGACAAGGTAGAACATGTGTGTTGGAAGGATCATTACTGGATCGATGTCGGACAGACGGCCGAGATCAGTGTGACGATGTGCCTCTGAATTTTCTAGGCACACCCGCAGCTGCCCAGCCGGGACAACCCGCACACTGATTCGGACTAAGATGATGGTTTTCGAGATGGGTATTGAGTGGGACTCCTGGGCGAATTGATGGTTTGGACTTTGGGGATGCAGATGTTCGGTTACGGAGAGGCTCACAGGTTGGAAGCGTACGCCCTGAATGGGTACCACATTTAGGATGCAATTACGACGCTCAGTCCGACCGCCGACTCCTTGACGGCAGGTATCCACGAGAAGGAAGCAAGTGCCCTCGGAGAACGTATCCCGAGGTGCAGCCTACCTTGACGGAGCCGAACATCACCCGAAAACACCCTGAAACTCCAAGGTTTCCACAATTACGACCCTACCTACACATGTAAACCCCAAGACAGTCTCCCTCATCCTGAAAGTTCGATCGCCTACCGGATATGAAGACTCCATCCGAAGTTATGCCGTACAACCGGAATGTACATCCCGAATGACAATACATCCTGAATGGCCAAGCGACTGTCGAAGAACAAGATCGAAGATCAAGTTGCCAATGATAAGTTCAGTCCGGAAGTCAGTTTACTGACATTCAAGCAGAGTCAAGACAGTACGACCCAAGAGTATCGCAATCAGATGATTACACCGTGCAAGAACAAGACCAGTGCTGCCGATCTCAGAAGAGCCGAGACATCGCTGATGAGTGTATGCAGACCCAAGTTCGACGTGACATTTCAAGTATAATGAGACCAAGTCTACCCAAGTGTGACCTCACGAAGTAAAGGAAGACCGCCAAAGAAGTACCAAGACTACCAAAACAGAAGAAGAATTTAGAATGCCAAAGAGGTAGAAGATAATTTTAAACAGAGTTTGATTTGTATCGTGAAGCACAAGTGTCTTCGAGTTCGATCAGCGTTGTGAAGTACAAGCGTCCCTCGGAACACAGGCGACCAAGGGAGGTCGTCGTGTTACCATATACATCTCGTCAAGGAAGGACTACCTGGAGGACCGCTCATATTAGGAGGGCCCCAGAGTGAGGACGACCAAGGCTCCGCTAACCGCGTAATAACTCTCAACACGTTCAAGTCGAATTAACTTGGGGACCAGTGGGCTTGAACACTCGGAGTGATCCAGTTATTTTATTTGCTAAGTTGCTAGTGGACACTCCGAGTGCCCCTTGCATTTCATATTCATTTCCCTGCGATCTTAGGAGTTTGGTAGTGATCACCCCTAGGATTTGACTGTTGATTACTGTGTGTTTAGGAAAGACATTCTATTGTTTCCCTCGAGCATTTCGAGGGTGGTGCGCGTAGGGCATCCCGAAATTTACCTGTATTCGGGCGTGCTAACTAACTGACAGGCTGCATATTGTATATTCAAACTCTGTATTATTTTAGGTTATCTTTTGGGAAGAAGGTCTTTACTCGTGATCTCTCAACCCACATTCAGGACCCCCAGGATACGTACAACCTGGAAGTTCTTACATTTTCTGTGTGTCTATCTTAGGAATACAAATATCCGGTGAAACCCGGTCCGCCGAATTAATCGACACCTATAGGGATTGCACAAGGTCACACGCCAACCTGGATCGAGTCTAGTACTTGATCCAGGACCTGTACTACCCGAAAAGTCGGTTCTTCTCTAAGGACCAACCCCCACTCTTCGGGCGCGCTATACTTTGGGCGGTAAAGTGTTCACCCACTTCGCCACAACTGGTGCGCGTGCCCGGATTTGGTTGCCGTGGATTTCACCGACATTTTGTATTAAGTTAGATCTAGAGGGTGCTGAGAGCTACTAACCTTACTAATCTTGGGGTTATGAGTGAAGTTGAGAGCACACGCGAAGAAGGTGGACGCGGTCGAGGGCGCGGAGGAGCGCCAAGACAGTCGCGTCGAACTCGTGGGATGCAACCCGAAGCGCAGAAGCCTCTCGACATTGTCGAAAAGGAAGCTCGCGCTCGGAACGCTGCGAAGCGTCGAGCAGCTCGCGAGGAGAAGAAGGCAGCGGAGCCGATGGACGCTCAAGAACAGCCGGATTCGGAGACACTATTCAGGGGGCGCACCATGTTTCCCTGGATGAAGTCACCGAAGATGGCCAGAAGGAGAGCGCGCCGGTTGGCTCTGGCGGAGACTCCAGCTCGGATTCGAGTGTGGAGGTTGTGGGTGTGTCCGTCTCGGATGCACCCGTTCAGGCGTCTGTGGGAGGCGCCGCCATGGTTGAGTGCCCGGCTGAGGAGGTTTTGGTGAAGCCCCAGCCGGATGAAGATGTGATCAGCGTGGACGACGACGCGGAAGAGAAAATGGTTCCGGATGAGACGCCCACGATCAAGTTGGAAGGCCCATTGTCGACGGTCAAGGAAGAAGTGGTGCTTGAGGACTCGCAAGAGACCTCGCACCTGAAACCGGAGACGTCGCCACCATCTGACCTGCAAGTGTTGAAGTCAAGCTTCACAAGTACACCCGAAGCCCAGTCGCCAAGTAGATCCCGAATGGAGATCGACTTGACTGTGAATGAAGATCCGGTGGAACGCGAAGCGCCTTTCAGCGTGGACCAGGGGAAGACGTACGTGGCCGACCAAGTTCGTCGTTGGGAACAAGTCACTTTGGAATTCGTGATGTCTCCTACGATCGAGTACACGTGGCCGCACCCGAATCCAGACTTCAAGTTGTGGTACGGGGCGGTGGTGAGAACGTCTGAGTACGTCGCGACCCGAATGTCGATGGCCAGCCGGTCGGAAGCGTGGATTTCCGAATGGAGTCTCGTGAGACTGGCTCCGAATGCTGTCGTCGACTTCACTTCGGTTGAGGTGTACCTGAAGGACTTGTCCCCGAGGGAGTGCGTTGCTGTGCTCCAGACGATGTTCTTTGACGTCGGATTCAGGTTTCGCAACCTGATCCCGGAGTGGTTTCGAGCTCATGCGTCTCAAGTAGACCGGAGTTTAGTCCGAGCCGTAGCTGAAGACCTTCAGCATCTGCTAACGATGGAGCTCCTGGAATGGCGCGAAGTCACCTCGGGTGTACCGTCGCGAATGCTGTCACCTCTGGATGTACGAGCTTTGACTGACACTGTGGAAGACATGAAGCCGGAAGACGCAGAAGGTGATTCATTGATGTCGAGTTATGAAGCTGGACTACTTGGAAGCGAGTGTGTCGAGCGGCTGAAGAAGGCGGGGGTCCGAGTGACTCGCAGTCCTGCAAGTTCGTCGCTTGGAGAGCCCGAGCTGAAGCGGCCCCAACACTTGCCGCCACGTCCAGCCTCGATTCCGTCGATGAGTTCTCTCATGTCGTACGGGACGTCCGCTCAGGACAGCCGAAGCACTGCGATCCAGAGTGAAGTGTCGGGAACTCGAAGCGCATCGCCGATGCCGAGTTCTGGATACGGATCGACGTTGTTCGGACCGACCGCTTCTGGATCCGAAGAGTCCAACCTCAGCGGACCCGTTGAGTCGCAGTCGTCCGGAAAGATGTCATCTTCCTCATCGCTCTGGTCTATGGGAGGAGCAGCGTCGGCTCACATGCCGTACTCTTTCGTTGCCCCACCCGGAATGGTGTTCGCTGCCCAAGGCAGCACTGCACAAGTTGACGGGAACGTGAGCGTTCAAGTAACGGAGGCCGTCCTCCCGAGATCACCAGCGATAGTGGGCCATGACGATGTCGTTATGTCGGAGTCGGGTCGCACTAGCGTTCGGAGTGATCATCGGTCGAGAACATCTCGAAGCCACACACGCTCTCGGAAGCCGAGTCCCAGTGAGTCGCCTAGCGATTCAGACTCGAGCGCAGAAGAACGGAAGCGACGGAGTTCCAAGCGATCTACCCGATCATCGAAGCGATCGTCTAAGTCGAGGAGGTCACCAAGCCGGTCGATCAAGTCGGAACGGACGAGTCGCTCAGGAAGGACGAGTCGATCTCGCATGTCTGGGGCTTCCCAGGTCGCGTTGAACACGATGCGCACGACGCAAGACTTGCTGTCCCGAATGGAGTCTAACCAGGCTCACCTAGGGCAACAGGTCCAGCAAGCCTTCCATGCGATTCAAGCGCTAGCTGTGCGCGGAAGTCCACCGGAAGGACAAAGCTCGCAGAGTGTTCCCGATCGTCCAAGCCGAAGCAACCTGCCACCGAGGCCGCCCGCTCCAGCTCCAGCTGCCCGGACACCTGCGTCACCACGAAGAGTTGATGCAGCTCGCGCTGAAGGCGCACATACTGCGCTGGAGTCCGCGCGAGTCGAGTTCGAAGAGCGCTGGCAGCAACGTGAAGCGAAGGCCGAGGCGGAGAAGGTTGCTTGGGTTGCCGACGTCCAGAAGACCCTGAGCGTACAATTGGAAGCTTTCCAGCAGAAGATTCACTCTCTGGAGGAGGCGCGCAACAGGGATCAGGAGACCATCCGAGATCTGAAGAACGTTCAAGGAATACGCTCGCGCAACATTCCCGCAACACATCCTCAAGTTCAAGACACTCGTGCAACTTATGGATCTGATCCAGCAACTCAAGTCAAGTCTGAACCCACGCGTGCGACTATGTACCCACTCCCGGGTAACGCAATCAAGGGACACGCAAGTGAAAGACGGGACATCAAGTGCGACAGCGACCTTCCAGCAGAACAGCTCCGGTTGACTCTCCAGAGTCTGACTGGAACAAAGTATGCAAAGGAAGACGAAACAGTCAAGTCTGAGCAGACGCCCGGGACAAAGTCGTCAAGTGTATCCCGACCGAAGTCTCAGGTGCGAGAGACTAAGCCTGTGGCACCAGAGAAGACGGACGCTAAGAAGCCCGCCAAGAAGGACTCGAACAAGAAGCATTCACGTCAAGATGGGATCCTTCAGGGGCTAGTTCTGGCGGAGAGTCAAGCGACGAAGGCTACAGCTCAAGCGACTCTAGCTCGTCGGACGAGGTGCCTGCCTATACGACAACTGCTGCGATGACTCAAGGAGGCTCGATAGTGACGCTGAGGACGTTTACTAATACGCTAGAAGACTTCGATGAGAAGCAGTCGCTGTCTGCGCGCCGCCGCTGGTGGGAGCGATTCCTGAATGTGACTGTGCAAGGAGGTTGGACGGATCAGATGAAGGTCTACGAGCTCAAGACGAAGATGTCGCCCGCAGTCCGAAATTGGTACGGACAGCTCTCGAAGCATGTGCGCACGGAATGGAGTCGACTGTCCAAGGAGTTCAAGCGTGAATACTGCAAGTCGAAGGGTGTCAGAGTCCGAGAAGTACTACACAATGAAGCAGTTCAAGGACGAGACCGCATTGGCATTCCTGTATCGCTTGAACCTGGCGGCTGAACGTGCGGACGTGCGTTTCCGGAAGTCTGAGCGCCGACGTGAACAACACATCAAGCGATTCATCAAGAACCTCACGGATGTGACGCTCAAGACGACCCTGCAGAGTCAGCGCTTCAGGAAGGTTTCTGACCTGGAGTATGTTCTGAAGCAGCAAGAGGAAGTGAACCCGAGTGGAGTGCATTCTGGTCGAGGGCACAGCCTCGTGATTTCAGAGCAGACAACGTTGCTCGGAATGGGTCAAGGATGAATCGCCCGAATCGGGCCTACGTAGCCCAGGATGACGAAGCTCAAGGCCCCGATACTCAAGTGACGTTCGAAGACGACGAAAAAGCAGACTTAGCTGCGCTGAGTACGTGCGTTCAGGACGTCCTGAGAGATGGCAACCCGGATGCCAGGTTGTTAACCCGGGAAGATCTCATTCACGAGGTCTATCGTGTGATGAACAGTGTGGGGTGGAAGCCCAGAGACCCAGTAGCTGGACCAGACCACCACCACCAAGGCAGCCTCAGCAGCCAAGTTTTCGGCCGAACAACCCAGACCGTATGGAGTTTTGTGAGAATTGCAAGAAGTGGGGACATCGACCGGAGAATTGCTGGGCTGTTATGGTTTGCGACCGTTGTCAGAGGCATGGACATCCAACGCAAAGATGTGAGACGAAAGCATGCCTGAAATGTGACCAAATTCACGATGGAAGATGCGAAGACTGGAGAGCTTTCCAAGAGATCAAGAAATTGCTGCAGCAAGGAGGCCTAGCTGACCTTCCAAGCCACATTCGGGACGACATCCTGAATGGCAAGGGCGATTCTGAGGGAGCGCAGTTAAACTACTAAGCCCGCCGAATGGGGATTCGGTACGCGTCGGGCTGAGAAGACCCTCAGAATTGTGTGTGTTAGCTTATGTTGCCCCGAATTGCGGAACCAGAACCAAGATAATCTACAATGTATGACCTCCCTGATTGACCATGAACCTGTGCCTTTGGAGTGTACTCGTACTTGGTATTCGAGGCCTCCACTCCCGGCCGAACCCGAAGGACCAGCTCAATCAAGCTGAATTTCGGAGAACGGTACGGATGGTGGGCACATCATGATGAGAAGGAGGACAAGCAGCAGGTTGCTACGGTTCACGGTGCGGTGAACGATTTCAGGACGCAAATACTGTTGGATACCGGAGCGACTGTGAGTATGATCAGTTTGGATCTTGCGCGTAGACTCAAGCTCAAGTTAAACTCGCAGAAGCGAATCAAGGTGTCCGGCCTAGGAGGCGTCCCGACTTACATCACTGCAAGTACGCAGATCAAGGTCACTTTGGGAAGACGTGTCGTCTACATCCTGGATGTTTGGGTAACCAACATCGGAGAAGGCGTTGATGTGCTTTTGGGATGGATTTCATGTACAGTGCTGGAGTACGGTTATGTATTCGTGAAGGAACGGTGGCGCTCCCCGATGAGGAGTCCGTTTTGATGTATGGTTACATGATTCGGAAGCACCGTGAGCGGAACATCCCGATCACTCCCCGTTGCAGGACGTTCATCTACGCCCTGGAGAACACGTGAATGTGAAGATCCGGTATGGTGAATGTCAACCACTCCGAGATGTGGTGTGGGCTAGCAGAGGTGATCAGTGGGTAACTCAAGTTCTGTATGGCGCTAAGTCGTGGGCAGTAGCCGTGAAAGTGGTGAATATTTCCGATAAGGATCTCTGGATAGATGTCTACACCCTTGCTCGAATAGTGGAGTATGTTGCTTTCCAGAGCAGGGCGTTTTGTGCGACCTGGAGTCGAAGGTATCAGGAATGGCACATCTCATTTACGAGAGCACTCGTCCACGCAAGCTAGGATGCGGAAGGAGGCGTTATGAGCAGGTCCTTCGGGACACTGCTCCACCTCGGTCCCGAAGCGTTCCTATCAGTGGCCTGCGAAGATGTTGATGAGACCTCAGGCCAAGAATGATGAGTTCGAGTAGTCCAACTGCATAAGCGGCCAATGACCGTAATTTCGGATGTGCGGATGGAAGTGAACCCGAGTGTGTGTCGCAAAGAGCGAGAAACCAGTGCTACCTACAATGGATCATTCGAGTACTCCTTTGAGCGACTAGAAGAAGATTACATCCAGTGCATGCGAGTGAATGCTGAAGAGCTCGAACAGGAACCCGCAGTTTATATCCACGAAGGAAGTGATATGATGTCCCAGTTGAAGGATCAGCTGGCGATGTTACCCGAGTTGCACAAGATCTCAGTCCAAGATGCGATATTTCAAAGGCTGATGTTGGTGAAACCTGGAGTAACTACTGATGTTCAGGAGCGTCAACTCAAGAGATCTTGAAACGCCATCGCAATTATCTTCCTAGGGATGGTAACGCCTCCTGCTCCAGCTCGAGGTGTGGTTTGCGACTTGGATGTCGGGGATGCGAAGCCTGTGGCTCAGCGTCTAGACCGTTGCACCTCAAGTTGCCATCAAGGTGTACGAGCTACTCAAGAAGCTCCTGGAAACCAAGTTGATTGAAC
>VOQZ01000409.1:0-53138 GCA_008079305.1 Phytophthora palmivora | reverse complement strand
AGTCAGCGGTACCAGCAACACCGATGAAGTCAGTGGACACGCACCGAACCTACGGTGCACCCTGGAATTTCATTGTCGACACCACCGACATCTCGTTTGTGACGATTGCCGAACGTTCAGAGTTTCGACGAGTCGGTTGGCTACTCCGCGCCAAGGAAGATGATGACGAAGAGTACCTGGAAGAGAAGGCAGCGATGCCCGACCTTTCGGAAGCCGCTGTGGTATCTGTAGGCCGCAGCGGAGGGGTGAGGTCGCTTGCGCGTAACCTCACCGAAGAGCTGGACGACGTAGCTGGTCCTGAACCGGCCACAGAGGACAGTGATGATGGGTCCGACGGTTTGAAGCCGTCGGCGATGACCGGGAAGGCAACTTCTCGGTCGACAGCAACCGGCCACCAGTCAATGGTGATACGCCGGCTGCCAACAAGGTTCTAGGTCGCTGCCTGGAACTAATGAAGACTAGGAGCATTGGATGCAACTGTTCGGCCCGAAGCTGGCCGCCAGGCTGTCTGGATGGACCTTCGGGGTGAGCTAGCAGTACCCATTGACTCAACGAGCACTCGACAAGTGGCTCAGGATACTGTGCTACTCCTCCGTGCTATGGGGTGCGAGCCTCAGAGGTTTCCATCTGACGCCGCACTCAGGATTGGACACCGACTGATGCCGGCACAGCGTTGCGAAAGTGGAAGAAGAAGTTGCGGACGTCTTTCGGGGTGTCCGAGATGGGGCAGGCCGTCAACCTATAGCCCGACGCGCACCGGAAGCGGCGGACCCTCAAAGGTCCCGCTTCCTCAAACTCCCAAGAAGCGTGTCAACGAGGTTCCGATGCTGGCGTCTTTACGTTTACGGCTACGCCGAGGCTTCACCGTACATGCAAGATTCGCACATGGTGACACCGAGGTCTGCAAGTCGATCTGAGCGGCTAGCCGAGGAGACAGAAAGTCTACGCCCCACTCCGAACACTCGTCAAGAGACTGGCCGACGTCCCGCCAGGAACTACGATAGTCCAGAAGACTCGTCGGACAGCGATAGTGACTCAGGTGACTTCGATATCTCGATGGAGACCTCACCGAGGAGTGGCGCGTCAGATTCGCGAGCTGAGCAAGCGAGACTAAAAGCTCCACACCGAGGCTTGAGCTCGCAACCCACCTTCCACTCGGCAACATCAAGCCCTATTTTGGACTCCGGAACAAGAGCGAGAAGTCCATGCAATGGCTCCGAACCTTTATCTACGAGATGAAGGGACGCATACGTCACCAAACGAGTGGTGCATGGCGTTCGAACTCAGTCTCCAAGATGGAGCTCTACATTGGTACCGACAACTTCCACGCAAGACTCGTCGTACGTGGAAGTTGTTGAGCGACGCATTTATCAAGTACTACTGCTCACGGTTTACTCAGTCTGCGAAGGCTCGGTATTATTCAGCGAAACGAGAGGACAAAGAGCACGTGTGTGATTACCTCAATAGGCTGAACGGCTATGCCCGCAATGCCGGAGTGCAGTTCGAGAACGGTGGACGCGACGCCAAGGACCATGTGGAACACTTTCTGGATACGTGTGATGACCGAGGTCTGGAAGAGCGTCTGTGTCACGTCCGAGTTAAGGACATTCATGACCTCGAAGATATGGTCAACGACATCCTCCGTCGTCGGGAACGTAAAACATCCCGAGAGTCGTCAGGACGCCGTCCGAAGAACCAAGAAGACAGCCGCCGACATGATGGTAGGCGCACAGAGGGTTCGCGAGACAGCTATCGCCGTGATCGACATGACCGAGAACGCCGTCGCGACGATTCACGCCCGAGAGTCACGGTAGCGAACGCGCTAACTGACCTCGTCGCTGCATTGAATGTGAACGACGCTACTAGGTCCCGATCAAACCGCCCAGAGACGCGCCATCATGGTTATGACAGCACCGAGACATCTAGCGACGACGAACGGCGCCGGGACGGCAGCCGATGTTCCAGTGAGAGCTCCGACAGCGATTCTAGTCCCGACGGTGAATACGGTCACGTTGCAGCCGCCAACGACAGTGAACGCCGCGCCGCTGCAGAAGGCACGTTCGCCCGGTCCGACCACCGACACCCCAGGGGTAATGGTCACTTCAACAAAGACCGAGGCTACGGACGAGACAACCGACAGCGCCAGTACGGTCCTTGTGCAGCCTGTGGCAGTATGTCGCACTCAGTGCACTACTGCTACAGGCGATGCAAGTTGTGCAAACAAGTGCACGACGCTGGGAAGTGTGACGCCCTAAATGAGCTCACCAACCTCCTACGATCGAAGGTCGACAAGAAAGATCTCACGCCTGAGCTACAAAGCTTAGTGTTCGGGAATCATTTAAACTAGGCAGCCCGCCAACTGAAACTGGGTTGGTCCCAATCGGGCTGCCACAGTTAACCGAACCTGCAATAGACGCCGACTATATGTTCGCGTTCGCGGGTGAGGTAAATTGGCCCGAAGACCGAGAGATTACGAGTGTGACAACGATGGAAAATGAAAAGGAGAGAGGTGTATACCTCAGTGAGTGTGGAGTGAAGGAGTGGAGCATTGGCGAACCTAGTGGCCGCAAGACCGAGGGTTCGATTGCTAGTATGTCCCGAGTTGAACGATCGCCCCGAAGTCTCGTCCCGAGGACGAAGTTGCTCCCGGGCGAGAGATTGGGGTGGTGGTCGTCCCAACGGTACGACAAGAGGAAGAGAATGAGAGCTTTGGTCAAAGGGCGGTAAATGATGTGCGAACGAGGATTCTGTTGGACACTGGAGCCAACGTCAGCGTGATCTCGGCGAACTACGCCAAGAGGTTGCGGTTGCGTGAAGTCCCAGACCACGGCCGAAGCTTGGAAGTACGGGGAATTAACCCTGGAGTGCTAGAGACTCGTCGACGAGCGCTCGTGAAGATCACCCTGGGGTGGGAGCGAGTGTACGAGTTTGAGATGTGGATCATGAACCACAGTGCCGGAGTCGATGTGGTCCTCGGAACGGACTTCATGATTCCGGCAGGTGTCCGGCTAGACCTGTTCCACGGGACAGCTAGACTGCCAGATGAAGTGATGGTGCCACTATTAAGTCGCTGAGCGCTGCGGATGATGAACCCTATGGCACTCAGGTAGTTGGTGGACCGACCGAGGATTGTATATCCCCGGTCATGAGTGGCGAGAGTTCCGGCTTAGGTGTAAACGACCCTCTCGAGACACTCACGAAGTTTGGATCCGACGGACGGAGAGACTCGTCCCGACGGTAACGAGGTTTAGACGGGGGCACCCGACGTGGATCCGGCTGACGAATGTGACACCGAGCGTCGCTAATTGCTCGAAACATGAGTCGGTTGTGTTATGGGTACCAATAGGCGAACTTCCGCGCGAGCCTGGGTACGTACGCCTACGGTCTAACAAGTATAAGGAGTGGCAGATCCTTGCCTACGCGGAGAGCCGTGACGAGACGCTGTTTGAACGAGAGCGCGTGCTCTATGAACGTGGCTAGCCGATCAGCCGCCTGCGGTCGAGCGCCGAGAGTATCCGACACCTCAGAATATTCTCACTAGAGGCGCCGAGGGTTCGGACCCAAGCGAAGAGGTTCAAGTCTACTGTGCCGAGGAGTTGGAGCACACGCTAGAGTCAGGGAATGACGACCGAGTGTCCGAACAAGCTCAGAGGCGGTCCTCGACTCACGCTACGGATGATGCCGCGTGCACCGAGTCTTCAACAGGGGTGACATCCGAGAATATCGGCACCTCGGTCCAGATTCTGGACGAGCCAGACGACCGAGCCGCACATACCCCGTGTCCTACTGAAGATCCAGAGTGCATATTGAACGCAGCTTACGTGTCCGCAATGCACGAGATTGCAGCAGGGGTCGTGTCGGGCGAGACGTTGAGGAAAATGACGTGTCCGAGCATTTGGCGAACGACATCGAGCTCACCGACTACGCACAGGAATTGGCATTCCTGCCTGACCTGACCGAGATTACGGTTACCGCTTTAGATTACACCGGTCCGAATGTTCAGAATAAAGACCTGGACGAGGGTCAGCAGGAGAAGCTGGTCGACGTGTTGAAGCGTCACGAGGAGATCATGATCTCAAGTGGCAATGCGCTACCACCACCGGCATACGGTGTGGTGTGCGATATTGACGTGCAAGGGCACGCGCCCATCAAACAGAGGGCTCGGAGGACGCCGTTGCGATTTCTCGGGAAGCTGTATGAGCTCCTGAAGGGATTGCTACGGGCTGGACTGATTACCTTCTCGGACAGCCCGTGGGCGTCCCCGATTGTGATTGTTCTGAAAAAGAACGGTGTCGATATCCGTCTGTGTATTGATTACAAGATGGTGAATGCAGTCACAGCGATCATGGAGTACGCCATGCCGCTCGTTGACGACCTTTTGACGGATATGGAAGCCTACCTATGGTTCTGCTCGTTGGATGCGGCGAGCGGATTTTGGGCCATAATGATGACACAGAGAGCTCGGAAGATCTCTGCATTTGTCTGCGCACTGGGGCATTTTGAGTGGCTACGGATGCCATTTGGTCTCAAGAACGCACCGATGATTTATCAGCGGATGATCGACAATGCTCTTTGGGGATTTGTCCAGCCGAAGGGCGGGTGGTCGCAATTCGCGAAAGCTATGCGTGAAGCCGAAGAACAGACCAAAGACGCCCGGACAGTCGCTACCGAGGATTGTAACCAGCATTCAGAGGCTCCACCGAGGGCTCGAACCAAGTTCGAGGCCGACCGAGAGTCTTCTACTGTTATGGACGCAGTGTCCCTGTTGGTGAATAGTCCCACGGGTGACATGTTTGCGAACGGCGAGTCGGACGAGTCTTCGCTGGTTCCGGTGTTCGACCGACGATCCTTCGTCGACGACATATGCTTCGGTAACGAGACGTTCGACGGCTGTTTAGCGACGCTGGACCGACTGCTCCAACGCTTCACAGAGTGTCGGATCAGCGTCAGCTTCACGAAGAGTATATTTGTGCAGTCCAAGGTGGACTTCCTGTCCCATGAAGTCTCGTCCGAGGGCATTCGAGCCGATCCGAAGAAGATCAAGGCAGTGACGGAGGTCCCTTTCCCAACGTCAAAGAAAGGTATGCAGTCGTTCCTGGGTGCGCTCAACTACTACAGCCGGTTCATCCAAGACTTCGCAGTGTACGGCGCTGCGTTGTACCAGTTGAAGGACGCAGACTTTGCACCTGGGGGTGACCTCACGGTGGCCAAACGAAGCTTCGCAGCACTCCAACAGAAGGTGATGGACGCCCCGATATTACGGCACTTCGACCGAGACAAAGAGGTGCACGTCATGCTCTTCGCGAACGAGTGGGCGCTGAGCTCTACTCTCATGCAAGAACACGACGGTAAGTTACACCCCATTCGGTTTTGCGGGCGTGTTCTCAAGGACGCCGAGATGAACTATCATCCGGCCGAGAAGGAGGTCTTGGCCCTTCTACTGCTGCTGAAAGTGTGCTACACTCAGCTCGCAGGTCGGACCATCCACGTCTATACGCGTTTTCGACGCTCGACTGGGTACATAAGTCCAAAACATTGTTCGGACGCACGACCCAGTTCGCAGTTATGCTGTCCCCGTGGCACTTAGTGGTGCAGCGGGTGAAGGAACGAGATTGCGCATTCGCGCAGTTGCTCCAAGCAGGTTTGACGAGCTTCGTCGACTTAGATGACTCGTTAGCACAAGTCGCACCACCAACCAAAGGGTCACCGAGCATTAGGATGGACCCGAACCTGCTGTACGCACGGCTACCGAGGTCCTACCAAGGCTTCGTGCTGTCATTTGATGGTTCGGCTAAGACCGAAAAGCACGGTGGCTATGGCAGTTGTGCATGGATACTGTGGAGATTACCAGAGTGGACTATAGTGACCGCTGCGAGTGCTTACCTCGAGGCGACCACGGTGAACCTCGCCGAGTATTCGGGTATGAACAACGGAGTACAAGCTGCATTAGAGCACACGACCGAGGACTTAGTCATCGTGGGCGACTCGAGACTCGCAATCCAGCAGTCCCTAGGGGTGATCGCATGTCGTAAGGAGTCACTGTTGACCCAACTGAACCGCCACCGAGAGCTCACAGCCAAGTTCCGGTCAGTGAAGTACTTGCACGTGGTCCGAGAGTTCAATGCTGCTGCAGATTCGCTTGCAAGCGAAACGCTCGAGAGCAAGGTGTCTAAAGTGGTGTCGACCGAGGCCAGGCTGTCAGAATTGGTTGCGCTAAACCGTATTCAAGACGTCATCTACGAACCAACTGCCAAGGCCGAGACCGAGGACAAACCATCGGTCAACACTGTCCGAGCCTATATGAGAACAGGCTCTCCCCGTCGCAGAACTTTTTTCGATTTTGTGCAAGACGACACTGAGACCGGACGACTAACGGTGACCACCCGGCAACAAGCTAAAGTTAACGAGAAGCGGGTCAGATTTGCCAACGAGACCTCGATAGTCGACCGAAGAGAAGCGGACAGTCAAGACAAAGCGAATGATACGCCTACCAAAGCTCAAAACCACGTGCGAGAGGAGCAACCGAGCGCCGAGGATTCAACTTCAACAGCTCCGAGTGCAAACGACATAGACCCTCTGACGGTCCAACGAGAGCGTCGGAGACGGATTGCAGTAGCCCAGGACGAGGAGTTGAGATGGTCTAACCTCAAGACGGTGCTCCGTGGCGAAGACTCGAAGCTCGGTTATCGAGCAGCGAGAGATTCATGGAAGATGTCTGATCGGTTCACGCTAAGCGAGGATAACGTCCTGTATTACCTCGGGACGAGCCGCCGGAAGAGCGACCGACAGCTCGAGGAGACTATCCTACGTCTGGTAGTGCCCTCAACGATGGTCCAAGAGGTATTGCAAAACTGCCATGACTCGCTAGAAGGCGGCCACCAAGGCATTGTCCGAACCTTCAACAGGATCAGACAAGACTACTATTGGATCGGTCTCTACGCGGACGTCGAAAGGCACGTACGGTCTTGCCCCGATTGCAGCTCTAGCAAGAGCCGACCACAGTTCCGAGGGTATTCGCCCGGCAACGTACTCGCCGAGAGACCGTTCCAACTGGTGTCGATGGACTTTGTCATACCACTACCGAAGTCTCGGAGGGGCAATACAGCGCTTTTGCTCTTCCAGTGCGCGTTCACAGGCTTCGTGATGGGAAAGGCAATGGCCGACACAACTGCACTCTGTGTGGCAAAGGCTTTTGAAGAGTGTGTCTACCGAAGATTCGGTGCTCCGACAATGATCCGTCATGACCGCGACCCACGCTTCATGAGCGAGGTATTCCAAGCTTTCGCCGAGATGATGCAATCAAGGTCAAGGGCGACTCTGAGTTACCGTCCGCAGGCTAATGGCCAACAAGAACGGTCGGTGAAGACCGTCATGCAATCAGTGCGGGTGTACGCCGAGGACCCGCTCCAACAAGACTGGGATGAGATCGCCGAGAAGTTGATCTTCGCGATCAACAACTCGATGGACGCAACGAGGAAAGAGACTCCGTTCTACCTTGTTCATGGTTGGGACGCACAGTCAACGCTCCGAGCGATGACGTCGTCGCTCAAACGAGGGTCTGGAAGGCAAACTGACGCATTAGCATGGCGCCGAGAAGTGAACCGTCAACAGGAGATCGCACTGGAGATGGCTAAAGAGTATCAAGCCACTGAGAAGTCTCGGAGAGCCCGGAAACACAATGAAGCACTTAGTGGAAGAGAGCAAGCGGCTATACCGAGTACTGGTCAGACCGAGCCTTCGGACGAAGCACACTCTGTCTCAGAGGCAGCAGATGACACCCCGGTCACCGCACCGAGGCCATTGTTTGAGCCTGGCGATCGGGTGTGGCTGTACATGGAACGAGTGAAACCAGGACTGACGAAGAAGCTAGCACACCGATGGCATGGGCCATTCCGGGTGAAGAGAAAGGTCGAAGAGTTCGCGTATGAGTTGGAACTACCCGACCGAAGCGGGTACAGGTTCTACCCTGTTGTGCATGTATCACGACTTAAAGCTGTGAGCGAATTCGGGAGTCGACCGAAGAGTCGGCTGACACCGGAGGTGACAGAGGAAACGAGGCTAGATTTCGACGAGGAATTGCTTCCCGAAGATAGCTGGGAGCCTGATCAACTCGCCGGCGAATACGAGGTCGAGGCTATTCTCGACGACCGCATTCCGTTATCCACAAGCACCGAACGAGCCGTCCGAGAGTTCAAAGTGAAGTGGTTGGGATACGATGAACCAACATGGGAGCCTGCGTCAAACTTGTCGTGCGGAGGCCTTCTCTACGACTACTTGAGAGAGAAGCGCAGTGACCGACGGTTGCAAATGGTCCAAGTCGCCGACGAGGACTAAATGGAACGTCACCGACAATTGACCTGCCTGCAGGGCCAGTACAGCCTGCAGTGACAGACGAAAAGAAGTTACTGTACTGAAAACGAGAATCCTCTGTAGGGCCGGTACAGCCTACAGAGAGGAGTGATGAAGATTACTGTACCGAACACTGCATATTTGCATGATGAAAAGTAAACGAACCAGTGAATTGGAAATTATGACGAAGAACGATAGAGAAACCAAGCTACCAATTTACGCTACTGTACTCTGGGAACTACTGGAGTAACTTGGACAACGAAGCCGGAGGTTCACGACCGAGATTATATCTCGGTAGTGGCAGTAGCCAAGTCCACGAGGACATCCAAACCTGCACTCAAGATATCGGCGGGAGGCGATCCCGCGATGTGAGGAGGCTGGCTCTGAGACCCAGTGGCCACCGAGTCCACAACTGGATCCACTTGCTCGGCCGACCCTTCGTCGGACGGATCAGTGATCCACGGTGCACTAACAGCAGCCGGATCGAGGGTAGAGTCCACGACAACGGACGCAGCGACGCTTGCCCGAGACCAGTGCCGAGGGACGAATAGGGGCACATTGGGGTTGCATGGCGCGAACGTCGTGTTGTAGGGGTGCTCGGCCGGAGCATCTACCCAACAGTTGCGCCATGGTTGCCGAGCGTCCAGATCCCGGAGCTCTCGAACCCAATCGTCCGTGGTCGGAGCCCAGTCCAGCACCTCGAAAGGGTATTGGAGGTAGGTTGGCTCCAACAAGACCTCGGCGGGGTTCTCGCGAGGCTTGTTGTCGCGATCGATGCTCCACTCCCAGACACGGTAAACCATTTGCTGGCGAATGCGGTCTGCACGAAGGTTCCGAGCTTGTTATAGCTCTTCCACTTCGTGACGAGAGCGGTAACCAGAGGATCGTGACGGCCGTGTCGGCGCTCAAGTCGTCGGAGGAAACTCTCCACAGCCGAGACTTGAATCCAGTGACGGCGCTCCCACAGCGCAAGACCCAAGTCCGCCTTCTCAGTTTTGTCGGTCGAGATGCCTTGGAATTGGCGCCACATCTTGACGGTGCGACCGAGCCCTGTGTCCCGGATCGAGATCTTGGACCCAGAAGGGAAACCACTTGCATCGAAAAGACATGGAGACCGAGGCAACTTCCGACGGAGCTCCTGCCACGGGTGGTTAGGATTCTCCCAGTCCATCAGAGCTTCAAGTCCAGCCACAGAGATCGGGGAAACAGCATCCTTCGGCAACGTCTCCGAGAGCTCCACAGTCTTGATCTTGGACCAAGCCTTCTGTGCACCGGGTGCAGTAAACCCTGGTCGGAGGAAAGGGCCGGCCAAGCCGGCCAACTTTTTCGGGCCGCGCTGTAGTGACCCAGTCCCGAGTGGAACGAACGTTGTCGATCCAGCTTGAGAGGAAGCAGACTTTGCTACCAAAGAGCGAGATCGACGAGGAGTCGGCCGAGTTGTACGTGACGATGCTGGAGAAGCAGCAGCCGAGACAACAGAAGCAGTGGCCTTACGGCTCGGCAGCGAAGGCTGGGACTGAGCCGAGGCGTCGGCCGAAACACTGGTGTCGGCCGCGGCGGACGTCGTAACCCCCGACGACGACTGGGACTTTGACCCTGACCGAAACAGCCCCAAGATGAAGTCGTCGGCAGCGATTTCCCGCTCTGCCATCTCCATGGAGCGAAGACCAGACATGACCGAGGCCCCACGGACAGGACGCCCGTCTTTGCGAGGTGGTGTGACCAACGGAGACGAGAAAGGGCTGCTGGCCGGCTGTGAAGCATCGGCACGTGCCGCCTTGGAAGTCAAGTCCACGACGTCAGATGCAGGCGTCGAGACGGAAGCACCGGCAGCATTAGCCTCGTCGTCCGAGGCCGGCAGCTCTTCAGTGTCGCCACCTTCAGAGTCCGAGCCGGCCGACAAACCCATAGGAGGCGCAGAGTCCTCGGGGCCGACTTCAGGGGCAGTCGCCGCAGGAACAGACGCGGCAGACCGAGCCGGGACAGAGGACGGAGCAGTGGCAAGTGGAACCCCCGACGAGGCTCGAGCCGGAGCAGATTGGACCGCGGCAGTAGACGAAGGCGTCGGTGAGACGGGTTGGGTCGTCGGAGTAGGACGAGCGGATGGTCCAACGTCGGACGGTAGCCGAGACGAAGACGGAACAGCAAGCCGTCTCCCGGGCTTCACCGAAGGACGACCAAGTCGTCGACCGGGTGGTAGCGTAGACTTCGGAGCCACCGAAGCAGTCGAACGAGACTTGGCCGTAGAATCAGGATGTTGGCGGAGACGGCGGCGCTTTGGAGGCGGTCCAACCGGAGGTGAATCCTCGGATTCATCCTCCACGCCACCAGAAGTGCTTGGAGGCGTCGAGATGGCTTGTTGAGCCGTATCCGAGGCCTCGCTGTCACTCGAAATGCTGTCAGAACGACCGGAGCTTGACGTCTGAGGAGGTTCGACCGTCACCCGCGGTGGAGACAGACCGAGAAGGCTCCAATCAATGTCGTTAGCCGTGATGCCCGCCGAGGCGAGGACCAGTGCGTCGGTATTCAGGCCATGGTTGGCCGAGTGCTGACGGAGGATCGAGTTCGCCCTCTGCAAGCCGGCGTTCTCGGTCACCAGAGCTTGAATACGAGCTGGCACCGCACCGTCATTCCGGCTGTCGCTCCTGAGCAGATATGACCGAAGCTTGGCCATCTGCTCGGTATACGCTACCATACCCGCCTTGAAGCGCTCCCGATCCTTTCGGATCGTCCGCATCGCTGCGGCAGCGTCGGCCTCAGCGTTCTTCACACGAAGGCCGAGCTGAGCTATGGACTCGGCGTGAGTCGCAATGGCAGCGTTGGCTAGCGCGAGCTGCCTGGAGAGAGCGATATTCTCCAACCGCACGGAGTGCAGAGTGTTGGAGGCAGCATTGAAGTCGCACGAGGCTTGAGTGCAGAACATCTCAGCCTTCGTTCGGAGTCCAAACTCAATCGCGAGCTTGTCCTCGGCGTCCTTAACTTGAGCCTGGCAGCGAGAGACTTCGTCCCGCAGTGAAATCATTTCCTCGGACTCATGAAGAGGGGTCCGGACGGGAGCGATGGCTGCAGCCAAAACCTCGCTGAGGCTCGACGCGCTCTGCAAGCGACGATCCAGGATAGTGTCAACGCGGCAAGGAGGATTACGGGCCACGCCGACGACCAATTTGGCGAGCTCCACGAGCGAATGATCGGTGTGGATCAGAGTCGACTGCTCGGTAGTGCTACCAGCAGGACCTCCTCCTTCGGGGACATCCACAGAACTCCCACCTGACACCCCGCAAGTTGCCGAATCCTCTGCCGGCGCGGGAGTTGGTGTCGAGCGAGAATCTGCGTCTGAAGAAGACGGAAGAGGAGACGTCGGAGGCGAGCATGGCGATAAAGTCGGTGAAGACCCTCCTGACACCCCGCGAGTTGCTGAATCCACCGTCAGCGCGGGAGTTGGTGACAGAGGGGTCCTCGCCACCTGCTCAGCGGCTCCTGAGGCCTCGGAAGAGGCATGTTGGCCCTCTGAGGGCGTGTTGGCAGGTGCCTAAGAGTGCAGGAGTGAACCAAGAGTTAGGATCAAGGTCTCGGACGAACAACAGGGATCAGACATACCTGCTCAAGGGCCCGAGAGCCTGTAAGGCCGCGGCGGTGGCCCGCTCAAGGGCGCGCGACGGAGTGACCATGGCGAGCGAAGGACGGATCGAAGAATGAAGCGCCACGACGGTCACCAGTTGCGGAGGCTCACGTCGAGGCGGGGGCAGTTGTGGTGTTGGGTTCTAACCGTGAGGTAGCTACCCAGTCGCTAGGGCAACCGCCACAGAACCTTTCGGTGAAAAGCGAGGGTTCACCCCATTGGAGGATTATACATCCCGCGATGGAGTGACAGAGAAGGAATAGTGACATCCGGGAGCCTCGGCTAGCCTAATATAACCTGGCCGAGGCTTCCTGGACTAGGCCGAGGTAGGGCTCTGTACCCATCTCAGATCCCTTGTCTCACGTCTGTACAGTCCCAAATCCGTACTTAAGAGTGAGTTGTCGACCCCTCGGTCGTACTTATTCTGAAACCTCGGAGGCTCCTACAGTGATTTGTTTACACTTGATATTTGTATATAGGCATAGGACAAAACATAGGATGACATACAGAGGCTCTCTGAGCCTCACATTAAGCAGTTTATAAAACGCAGTCTTCCCCCAGCTAACAAGAGTCAAGTCCGACTTAGGTAAGTGTAGCTAGCTTATTTAAGTGCCAGGACACGCTCAGTTGTGTGGGATGCCTGTTGGTAGACTCAAGGTACATTGAACCGAGAGTTTATCCTGGTCAGGCCAAGAGTTGGTGTGGCCGAGAGATCGGAGGCGACAGCGAAGTGTCGTTACGTGTATACTTAGGGTCTATTAAGGTCCTAGTGTATATTTTGCTCCCCGTCGAGGTTATACCTCGACACCCCTGTATAAGGCCTAACACGCCGGTACCCTTTCCTCTGAGGGACTGCAGGGTTACGCGCGAAAGCGCAATATAACACCCTAGTCTAAGCTCGTGGCTAGTGGTGTAGGTAAGGGTTACCTAAAACAACCTCGGTATACAGAAGCGCTTACAACCGACCCGGTGTAAGGGATCGTACCTGGTCTTCAGGTTTGATCCAACAATCGCTGACCTTCACGGGGAAGCGTGTGTTGTTGGTGGGAACTCACCCGACAAGTGAGAATTCTATCGTGTCCTACACGACATGGTTCTATACCAAATAATACAAACCAAAAATACCAAAGATGTACGAGGCTGCACAACAGTCAAATGCAAACCAGCGAAACCAAAGGGCCAACCCATCTAAGTTCCTTGGTTAGAACAACGAAGATTTGAAGCTTTGAATCTTACAAATTGAAGAGCTCGTTGCAGCTTTCTACACCCAAAAGAGAAAGGCAGTATTCTCGGTTTGTAGATATGGTGATACCAATTCTTGGTCCTCTATGCCATGGTACAGAGGATTTAAGGCCTCGGTAGGTGATGTACATCGAGCATGTCCCGATTCATTTCGAGTATACTCTGCTCACCAAGATTTGGGATACCGGAAGAATATACGTCCAAGTTTCCGATCCTGCTCTCGCAATCGTTGGTAGAGCTACCAGAGGTTGTCAAACGCTGGTTCTACTAACAAAACTTTCGAAGCTCACACGTCAGCCAAAAATATCTATTATTCTGCAGGACACAATCGAACACGCGCAACAATTTGAGTACGCTCGCGAGCCAGGAAAGAGCCGTCCCCTACAGTTCACAGGGTTTGAGCCTATCAGCACGCTGAGTTGAGCGCCAACTGCAAGGTCGTGGCCGTGGCACTAGCGATGCTCCATATCCTAGAATATTCCCGCTGCAAACCAGAACGCTGCTTCATTTGCCTTGGCAAGGGCCACACGTAACCGGGCTGATCAGCGAAGGACATCGGCGCACATAAAAGCTAAGTGTCTCCGTATCCCGCCAAAAATTGCAGCACTCCCGATGATCATACGATAGAATCGCAGCCTGTCTCTGACGCTCAACACCCCATTGCGTATAAAAGCGATGACGCAGTGAGAGACATTCAGGAAATCTCTATTGGTTTCTTGATGCAGTCCACAAGCTTACAGAGAACTGCTGACGTCGATTCAGGGGTACCATTCTATGCAATCACCACAGGATTAGCTGAGAAGCTCAAGTTGAAAATGATGGAACATGGTCGTCCCCCGAAACTAAAGCTACGAACGGGTCGTATTTAATTATTCCAAGGCGGATATGCTCTTTATCAATTTAACTTCCTGGCATTCTAACTTATCATTTTACGACTATCGTTATGGACGTACACGAAATAAAGGACAATTTGCTAGGGATGTCATACTTAGCGGAAGGGACCCTCCAAAATAGATTAGGCAAAGAGAGAACTCGACCACGAGAATTACCTGATGACCATGCGGTACTATTGTTCAAGCCATGTGTTCCTCGTTACCTAACTCGCCGAGGTGCCGATCGTCGCGTGCATCACATCACCCTGTCACCCCAGAAATTCGATGAGCAGAATGTCCTCATGCACTATTATCTGCGACACGGATATCTTCGTGACAAGGGATGATACATTGTGTCAAGTCTCGAGATTTCCAGAAACTCCTTCGTTTCATGGACAACGAGTTTTTTTTCTTGTGACTCCGACTTCTAACAAAACAAAGGCTAAAGCTCTCTGGAAGTCTCTATAAGGCACATCCGTTTATCCACAAATTATTCACAATTAGCACCGAATAGTCCACTCGGAACCCCTAGACCTACCGCCTTCTCCCCACCATTGCATGGATTCGACACTGAAGTTGCTGACATAGCGCCGGTGTATCGAAAACAATTTCCACTTTCACTCGAGCAGTAGGCCGTGGTCCAGGCATTTCTCAGAGATGTTCATGGCTGGGGTCATTCGACCATCTTTGCCACATCATTGTGTACCCACTAAAAGCAGCGAGGAATTGAGGATCGTCCACAACTCCCGTGGACCCAACATCAAAGTAAAATTTTGGCTAGTCCAATTCCACGCAAAGACGAAATCCTGCGGGCGATGGCACAGGGGAACTTTTTTCGTCATGGACCTATATACTTTACCAGGTACAACTCGAGGAAAAGTCAATTACATAAGCTACTCCGGACGGGCTCTTTGAGTTCCTTGTCACATCTATGGGTTTCTCCAGCATCCCATCGTCCTTCAACAGGCTTGTCTATCCCATATTCGCAGATTACAGTTCATTTTTCAAATCTACTTCGATGGCATCTTCGTTATCACCGCCAGACTTGATTGATAGATCATCTGTCGGTTATCAAATGGGTGTTGGACAGGCGTAAACAAGAGAATCTGTATATTAAGATTGAGAAATGTATCTTCTGACAGCCAGAGGTGTCGTGCATTAGGAACTTAATCTGACGTGACGGCATCCAGAAACTGGACCAGAAGGAAAAGGGCAAACTCCGAGTCTGGCATATTCCACGACAAACGCGAGATGCAATCCTTCCTGGGAACGTGCATCTACGTCATGAGAATAAAGGCAGGTTTTGCGGAGCACGTGACAGTGTTGACGATCGCCATCAGAGATAAACGACTTCAAGACGCACTTCCTCTGGACATTCAATACCTCAATACTGTCACTTTCTCAAAACTACGCTTGATTCGACGCCACTTCTGTCCATCCTGACTTTTCCAAGTCGTTCTACGTTAATGTCGATGCCTGGGACTTTGCCGTAAAAGGTACCTTTATCAACGCTATGATCAGGGCAGCAAGTAGGTGATTACGTACGGAAACCGGAAACTTTCAAGCCAGAGTTGAGTTATTCTACTTGCGAGAAAAAGTTGCTTGCAGCCCTCAATGTTATGCGTACCTGAAATGTCTACTTACTGGATCGCCCACTTATTCTTCCAGTTACGGTTTGATTCACCTCCCCGACGCTGTGTTTCTGACGTACCTGAGCTTCGGAAAACAGTTCTTTTCACAGAGCACGATGTTCCCACACGGAGTCACCTTGGCCATGCTAAGGCAATGCTTCTCCAGATAGAGAAGTATTACTGAAAGGGGATAGATCAGTCCATCGGCACTTACCCAGCGGAACAAATCGGTGCGTGGCAAACCAGGAGGGTTGTTTCATCGACTTGAGATTTCTGAAAAACGCTGGGAACATGCTAGCACGAATTTCCTCTCCACCTACCGGTCACGACCCGATGGCTATGACGCTGGTCTTGTGGCTGCTAACCGGCTAATTAAGCGGGGCATTTAATGGCTACCCATTCAACAGCTGGGGACGGCTCAACTCTTTTGCGATTTTTATATGCGATTTCATGGTTTCTCGTTATCTATTGTTTCGGATCGCGACACAAAATTTACTGCGATATTTTGGGAGGCAATTATGGGGCTGCAAGGAACACAACTTCGTTTGAGTTCGGCGCTTCAGCCATCTTCGGACGATTAGTTGGAGGCAATCATCAAATTTGTCGTCAAACGCCTCCGTCGCTTTGTCTCGACCCCCCAAGATAACTGGAATCGGCATTTACCGCTCACTGAATTCGCATATAACTTGAGCGTGCATTCGGCCATTGTAATACAGTGCTGGCGGATAGTATACTGCCACCCCGATTTTTTGCTTTATTTTATCCAATACGAGGCGTTTTGCGACGGGCTTTTGTCCAATTAAAAGAGCGCTCTAATACGAAGCGAACGCTACTCGATTCATTTCAATCTGATACGTACTTCCGATGCAACCGTAAAAAATGTGGAAGTTGAAGTTGACGTACCTGGCGGTTACTATACTACCAGTTCGGTTTGCGCGACTTGTACTAGTTGTTTAACGCTTGAATTGCACTCAGTACTTGGTCTTAGCCCCATAGAGCTCCAACGTAGCGATGCACCGCTTTGGCATAGACTCAACCAGTTTTGTGATGAGATCCTGCCCGATCGCAGCCCACGATGCCTGGATCGTCTCGATGAGGTCTTCACGTGTCTGAAATTGTCGTCCATGAGCGTAGACAGCACGAGCCAGGATCCCCCACATATTCTCTATGGGTTCAGGTCGGGCGACTTGGCTGGCCAGTCCATCACGTCCACGTTTTCCTCCTTCAGGAACTCCTTCGTGGCCCCTGAAGTATGGATTGAGGCATTGTCCTGCTGTTGAAAGACACACTCTCGGCCGTACACGCGGTCAATGAACGGCAGCAAATACTCTGAGATAGTATAGATGTACCGCTCACTGTTTTGATTTCCATCTAAAATCACCAATTCAGACCTACCGCTAGCACAAAATACAGCCCAAACCATGACACTTCCTCCGCCACTTTGGCGAGTAGAGTAGATCTCGGGTTCGCGGCGCAAATCGTGCCAATAGTACTGCATGCGGTCTGGCCCGTCGAGGTTGAACTTCTTTTCGTCTGAAAAGACGCAGTTTCCTCACTTTGGCACGTCCCAGGTCACCTTACCTCGGGCCCACGTGAGACGAGCCTCCTTGTGCTTCTTTGTCAACACAGGCGAAGCTTTACGCTTCTCGTAGTTCATGTTAGGATCCGCCTGAAGGATTTCACGGATCCGCCGCGCACTTACAGGTAGCTCCAGCGCCATTTTGAGCTCTGCAGAGCTGAGTTGACCCTCCGAAGCTTCAGGAAGCAGCCGACGACGCGCCTGCGTCGTGAGCTTTTTGGGTCTTCCCGATCGTTTAACCTTGGTGTAGCCATCTGGATCAGATAGGAAGGCGTGTACAACGGGTCTAGAACACTACACACGTGTCGCTATAGCCCTTTCGCTCAGTCCCGCCTCAGAGAAGGCCGTTATCCGGTGCTGCTCTTCGGTAAGTTTGGTCCCCCTGGGCATGCTGCTAACACGAATTCATCATAAACAATACAGTAGCATACGCACGTTTAATTGCTGATCACAGGGCTAGAAGCGCATGCAAAAGCAACGCCTCCATATCAGTAAAATACGCACTGGCAGTATACTAACCGCCAGCACTGCCAAGCGAGTGAGGCGTTTAATCGCGGTTGCGCAGTGAGCAAGAAGCGGAGTGAGCTGAATCGAGTAGCGTTCGCTTCGTATTAGAGCGCTCTTTTAATGGGACAAAAGACCGTCGAAAACGCCTCGTTTTGGATAAAATAAAGCAAAAAATCGGGGTGGCAGTAAACTATCCGCCAGCACTGTATCTTCGCTTATGGAGGATATCATATATCAACCACGCTCAGTAATAGCATGCGTCGTTCAACCAGTCCGCGCCACTCATTCATCTGTTTTCGTCCCTCACCAGCAAGCCATCATTGCGGAGGAGGCTCAGTACGATATGGCTGCGGCTCAAATTCAGTGGAACAATGCATATGATCGCAATCGACCTCACATTTGCTTTTGCCGAAGTGGATGAGATGCTTTTGAACACGGAAACATAGCTCACATGGGTACAACCGGTAAACGGAAACAAACAGCTCGTCTCATTGGACCCTATCGAATTAGCAAGATGGCAGGACCAGATACGTATACAGTGGGTCTAACCCCTGGCATCAGTCTACATCCAGGCTTCCACGTCTCCCGCATTCGTCGATACATTCGCGATCACTACCCACACCGCGGCTCTCGCGAGCAACTCGTTGTCGTCGCTGATGGTTTTGAAGACCACCTTGCCACAGATATTTTACGCCGTCGAAAACGTGATGGTGTCCGCCAAGTCGAGGTTCAGTAACTTGGCTCTTCTCTTAAATCATCCTGGGATCCACTTGCATATTTGACGCAAGTATTGACACTAGTCCGTCCCGTACGTCGATCACCCCACCCACTCGAGCTACAGCTCGTCTAAAGGAGGAAGTGCCACGGAAACAACCCGCGCGGACCAAAACGTGGATAAGGTACGACTAGAACCGACGGATGACATATGCTGGCTACTAACACGTACGCGCCGGAGGAGAACTACTAGGTAGAGAAGCTCGATGGCAAGTTACTTAGCAAAGTTCGGGCAGCTCGTACAGCTGCGAATTGCCCAGATGTCTGAGGTGAGATCCTGTATTACGTAGTTCTTGTTGACGACATGAGCGTGGCCAAACCCTTGAAAGACAAACACCATACGAGAAGCTATGAAGTAGAAAACCAGACACGAAGGCCTTATAAAGTTTGGGATTGTGTGGAATATTATCACATATCAAAACAAAAGCAAGTCAACAAATTGGCGATGTGTGCTCGACCTGCAGTGTTCTTGGGTATGGCAGAGTTGAGACTGGGCTATCGCCCTCTCGACCTCGAAACTGAAGAATATCTCCAGCGTAGATCGGTTCATTTTCGCGAGGTGGCCGTCGATGGTTAGGTTTAACGCTAGCCAATATTATGGAAAACGAACTACAGCGCCAAGCACAATTCCTTACGTCCTATTTCTCGTCAATCAGCATTTAAGACCAGATGTCGAAATGCTCACTGAGGCGGACCTTTTTTCGGAATCACGCTCCGATGACGAGGAAGAAAAGGATCCAGCAAAGGAAACTAGTAGCAGTGATGATGGTATGAGCAACAATGATGCCAATGTGAAGCTGACGAAAGCTACGGTGGGGCTTTGGTGATACAGAAAACTTATGCGCATAAAATCAAAGATTCAATTGAATAGGCGAGGTCAAATCGGTTGCTAGTTCCTCAAGTGGTTAAGGCACCTGTTATTGACATGACAGGCCGAGGTTCACATCTCCCAGCAGCCCATGTAATGTGAAGTTGCCGAAAGGAAAGTGGCGGAAGCCCAAGGCAGTAGGTACACCTACTGACGTGCCCTCATGTATTTTTCTATTTAGTGCGTCTACACTACGGCTTCCTGTAGGGTTTTATCTTTGCTCTATTTTGAGGCGCCTTCCGGGATTCGTTTGCGCATGACTTTCTGTTTTTAGGCTTCTTCGATTTGTCGCTATTTTCGGCAATCTGCAGCAGCAAGTCTTCAGTCAGTAATCGACCCACTACGGTTGCGGTTGTGTGCTTGCGGGCCTTCTTCTTGGGTGAAGGTAGCACGAGTAGATCGTTCTGCACAATAGTCTTGATATTGATCCACGCAGCCATCCTGGTATACCATTACGTTGAAAATGTTTTGAACACTCGGCCATGCGATGGTGAGAAAGTGGATACAACCGGCATGCCCTGAATCCGGCCTTGATACTGTTGCTGAAGCTGCATTCTAGCTACTCAAGCCCCACCAACTAAATTTGATTCTCCTTGCTGATCGTGGAGGAGCCCATATCATCTTTGATAAGTTCTAAAGCAGTGCGAAGCTTGGACTTGAAACAGCTACAAGAATAGCAACATCTAAAGGTTGGGAGTGGTGCGTAGCTTTAGATGACAAACAAACAAGCTTGATCTGGTAAGTTGCTGCAACCCGTATGAGAAGTATGGAAAAAGTGCCATAACCGTCCATGTTAGAATCAGAGGTCTACGAATTGGCGAAGATTCAGCAGCGACAAATAACGGAAGCCAACTCGAGGACAGCACCTTGTTCATGACGCCTGAGTCTGTCGTAGTTATAACAGCACCCGGCGCATTCAAGCCACGTAGAATCTCCATCGAAACTACTTCGCCATGTAGAATGAACACAGGAGGGATGACAAACCTCGTCGGGCTGTGGGCAACAACGGCAGTCACGTGAAAGCTTGCACTTACTGCCAACCTCCAGACGTTGTGCGAGCCCAGAATGGCGACGGCTTGTTTCGTCCGGGTCAGGACTGGAACGCAGTCTCATCGATCTTGAAGATGCGACTGCTGTCGTATCGTTCTTTGATAATCAACTTGGCCATAGTCTCGAAAAACTTAGTCACGTCAGGCGCGACGACACAATTGCGAACCATTGTAAGATATTGACCCGCCCACCGTGGAGGCGCTCCATGAACCGCTTGTACCAACCGTCATCAACTCCCCAGTCGAAGATCATCTCTGTCATTGCACGGGCCTTGTGAACTACCCCCTGGCGCTCGTGACCGATTTGCTGTCTCCCGACGACCCACTGGCTCAATCTTACGTCTGGTCCGGCTGGTAGCAGCGGCAAAGAACCCTGCGCTTATCGCCCTCATCTTCAATATTTTCCCTAGCAACTGCGTGCTTTCACAGCGTGCCTTACGCTATGCCTGTCTCTAGCGAGACTTGCTTGGTCGGCTTACCAGCAATAACATGGTCAACAGCCCTATTCTGGTGAGTACTGACCTCCATTGTCACTTTAATTAATGTTACTATTAACTTGTATAAATGAGCTTAAGTGTTAGCGGTCACAACATTGCAGAGATACTGGCAGCTCATTCTGCATCTAGATACTGCAACCACACACAGCGCAGGGAATCTGGTGCTACTCGAAGTACGACCACAGTAATCACTGCAACAATTAGTGCCATATACAAGACGAAGAGAGGGAGGGAACGAAGATTACCAAGTCACGTTTATGAGGTGGACAAGCTTCAAGCCATTAACTGGTCAGATGGTGGTGGGGCGCGATGAGGGCCAAGGCCAATGTGAACACTTTCCGTCACAAAAAATCGTTTTTCCTCACTACAACAATATCCTGAAACAGCTGCTGCAGCCGATTTCAAATAGGATGACCAGATTTATAGAATTTCGGATCGAGCGAATCACAAGTCAAGTATTGAAGTGACAATCGGTAATTGGATAAAATAACAACTAGTGATTTACCTCTGAACAATAGAGATTTTAGATCTTTTCACATCGGTCATAAATCGGTTCTGAAAGAAAGTAAGATACGCGGTGTTATGATGCTGTCATGGATTCTCTTCGATGCGAAACACCCGAACGTATAACATTGTGTGCTGCGTATTACGTAGCGTACTATATACTACACCAATGCCTGTCGTTATTCAAAAACTCGACATTCAAACTCAAATAGTGCGAAATGAAAATCAAAATTTCCTGTACGATTTAATACTGATCGAGATATATGTTTTCAAAGGAGATATTGGTTGGTACTCGCGCGTGGCGCGAAGTGTTGGCGCCAAAACTTTTCATTCTCAATTTGGCTCGATGCCAACCACCAAGTACAAGACATACCCGCACCATGTGCGCGCGTGCTTCTTGAGAGTTGCCAAGGACGGTGGTGACTGGAAGGCTATTGCAGAACTTTACAGTGCGGCTGGAGCGCACGTTGGTGCCGTGCCGTACAGACTGGTGTTGCCAGTAAGGGCAAAAACATTCATGTCATTGCTGTGATTTCAAGCTCAGGCCTGGCCTATCAAGAGTCGCAGTTCGGCTCTATCACAGCCGACCTTGCGAATGAGTTTATTCGGCGCTTCTTGCGCCACATCAGCACGATGCCATTGGATGAGGTGGTGGTAGTGCTCGACATTGCACCGTGCCACACTGATGCCGAAGATGTCTTCGACGAGGAGGAGTTCGAAGATGCTGAGGTACTGAAATTGGGGCCGTACTCCCCAATGCTGAATCCTATTGAGAACGTATTCTCTGTTTATAAAAGTGCCGTCAAGCGATTTCTTGCGCGCCAACGCCCTGCAATACTGCGTGTACCGGATGGAACTACGATTACAGAGCATCGAGCCAAGTATCTTAAACTTGCTGCTGATCCTCTCTTTGTTGAAATTGTGACACCAGAGCTCTGTAACAGGGTATTTTGCCACTCGTTGCCACATCACCAGCGCGCTCTCCGCTACGACGACATGGAAGTAGGCACATAAAATTTTAATATCAGTTGTCACAGTCACTAGACTTTATGAAGGCATAAATTACAACAGGTTTTTTATTTTCATTTCGCGCTATTTGAGTTTGAATGTCGAGTTTTTGAATAACGGCAGGCATTGGTGTATTGCTCGTGACAGGTGGTTTCCGGCGCAGTCGTCGTGAATGAAGACAATCCGCAATGAGGACGAATCACGAATTGATTCGGTGTACAAGCACTATTAATACCTGACATTCCAGGTTAAGGTTCCCAATCTTAGGGATTATCAGTGGTTCGTTGTAAAACTTGACTGTCCAGCCATTCCAGATGTAATTGGTATCGCTGTATACCTCCTCACGCATTGCGAGCTTATATGGATAGTCGCACACATCCGCCATTGCAACTGTGCGGCTCAATTTGGACGTGGAAAAATGATCTAGTTTCTTAATCTGCTGGTGACCAGCTTGGTCAACAGTTATGCGTTGATCTGGCCATCACCAAACAAGTCTACAAGTTTCAAGGACAAGAAACATGGTGCAGCTCTAAAAAGACAATGGCTTGTGTCCCGAATCAGAATTTCCGATGGCAGAGCGACTTTGCTCTCGTAAAAGTCCCTCGTGATTTCTTCGTAGTGAACACAATCTTGGTGACAAGACGAAGCTTTGGAGGGATAAGTCTAAGGAAACTGCAGCACAAAGGATCACGATGGTCTCCATTCCGTCCGGTGCACTCTGAACCGAAGTCGCCGCGTCTACAGGATATGTATGCGCGATTAACGGACTTCGACGTCTTCCGTAGTTTCGGATTGCCATGCTTGACTTCTCCTTATCCAAGACCTTAGCTCATTATCCAACTCGCGCGGTCAGGTTCACGCGCTAGAAGATATAAAACAAAATCATTAGAGTCGATGAAGAGCGCGTGGAGTAGGAACGTGTTTCCCCCGTTGACCCTCAGTGTCCAGCAGGAGTCGCAATTTCGCCACTTAGCGCGTGGGTTGGTACGCGAGTGTGGTGTTGGGTTCTAACAGTGAGGTAGTGACCCAGTCGCTAGGGGGCAACCGCCACAGAACCTTCCGGTGAAAAGCGAGGGTTCACCCCATTGGAGGATTATACACCCCGCGACGGAGTGACAGAGAAGGAATAGTGACATCCGGGAGCCTCGGCTAGCCTAATATAACCTGGCCGAGGCTTCCTGGACTAGGCCGAGGTAGGGCTCTGTACCCATCTCAGATCCCTTGTCTCACGTCTGTACAGTCCCAAATCCGTACTTAAGAGTGAGTTGTCGACCCCTCGGTCGTACTTATTCTGAAACCTCGGAGGCTCCTACAGTGATTTGTTTACACTTGATATTTGTATATAGGCATAGGACAAAACATAGGATGACATACAGAGGCTCTCTGAGCCTCACATTAAGCAGTTTATAAAACGCAGTCTTCCCCCCAGCTAACAAGAGTCAAGTCCGACTTAGGTAAGTGTAGCTAGCTTATTTAAGTGCCAGGACACGCTCAGTTGTGTGGGATGCCTGTTGGTAGACTCAAGGTACATTGAACCGAGAGTTTATCCTGGTCAGGCCAAGAGTTGGTGTGGCCGAGAGATCGGAGGCGACAGTGAAGTGTCGTTACGTGTATACTTAGGGTCTATTAAGGTCCTAGTGTATATTTTGCTCCCCGTCGAGGTTATACCTCGACACCCCTGTATAAGGCCTAACACGCCGGTACCCTTTCCTCTGAGGGACTGCAGGGTTACGCGCGAAAGCGCAATATAACACCCTAGTCTAAGCTCGTGGCTAGTGGTGTAGGTAAGGGTTACCTAAAACAACCTCGGTATACAGAAGCGCTTACAACCGACCCGGTGTAAGGGATCGTACCTGGTCTTCAGGTTTGATCCAACAATCGCTGACCTTCACGGGGAAGCGTGTGTTGTTGGTGGGAACTCACCCGACAAGTGAGAATTCTATCGTGTCCTACACGACAACTGGTGCCGCGACCCGGGATTGGTGTGACCTTCTGTGTGTTGTGGTTGTGTTAGGTTCTACCCTAACGAGCATTCGAGAGAGAGAGAAGAAGAGAGAAAATGGCGAAAGGAGGCAAGTCAGCGGTACCAGCAACACCGATGAAGTCAAGTGGAACACGCACCGAACCTACGGTGCACCCTGGGAGTTCATTGTCGACACCACCGACATCTCGTTTGGTGACGATTGCCGAACGTTCAGGAAGTTTCGACGAGTCGGTTGGCTACTCCGACGCCAAGGAAGATGATGACGAAGAGTACCTGGAAGAGAAGCCGCTGTGGTATCTGTAGGCCGCAGCGGAGGGGTGAGGTCGCTTGCGCGTAACCTCACCGAAGAGCTGGATGACGTAGATGGTCCTGAACCGGCCACCGAGGACATGATGGGTCCGACGGTGTGAAGCCGTCGGCGATGACCGGGAAGGCAACTTCTCGGTCGACAGGCAACCGGCCACCAGTCAATGGTGATACGCCGGCTGCCAACAAGGTTCTAGGTCGCTGCCTGGAACTAATGAAGACTAGGAGCAATTGGATGCAACTGTTCGGCCCGAAGCAGGCCCGCCAGGCTGTCTGGATGGACCTTGGGGGTGAGCTAGCAGTGCCCATTGACTCAACGAGCACTCGACAAGTGGCTCAGGATACTGTGCTACTCCTCCGTGCTATGGGGTGCGAGCCTCAGAGGTTTCCATCTGACGCCGCACGTAAGGATTGGACGCCGACTGATGCCGGCACAGCGTTGCGAAAGTGGAAGAAGAAGTTACGGACGTCTTTCGGGGTGTCCGAGATTGGGGCAGGCCGTCAACCTATAGCCCGACGCGCACCGGAAGCAGCGGACCCATCAAAGGTCCCGCTTCCTCAAACTCCCAAGAAGCGTGTCAACGAGGGTTCCGATGCTGGCGTCTTTACGGCTACGGCCGAGGCTTCACCGTACATGCAAGATTCGCACATGGTGACACCGAGGTCTGCAAGCCGATCTGAGCGGCTAGCCGAGGAGACAGAAAGTCTACGCCCCACTCCGAACACTCGTCAAGAGACTGGCCGACGTCCCGCCAGGAACTACGATAGTCCAGGAGACTCGTCGGACAGCGATAGTGACTCAGGTGACTTCGATTATCTCGATGGAGACCTCACCGAGGAGTGGGCGCGTCAGATTCGCGAGCTGAGCAAAGCGGAGACTAAAACTCCACACCGAGGCTTGAGCTCGCAACCCACCTTCCACTCGGCAATATCAAGCCCTATTTTGGACTCCGGAACAAGAGCGAGAAGTCAATGCAATGGCTCCGAACCTTTATCTACGAGATGAAGGGAACGCATACGTCACCGAACGAGTGGTGCATGGCGTTCGAACTCAGCCTCCAAGATGGAGCTCTACATTGGTACCGACAACTTCCACGCAAGACTCGTCGTACGTGGAAGTTGTTGAGCGATGCATTTATCAAGTACTACTGCTCACGGTTTACTCAGTCTGCGAAGGCTCGGTATTATTCAGCGAAACGAGAGGACAAAGAGCACGTGTGTGATTACCTCAATAGACTGAACGGCTATGCCCGCAATGCCGGGTGCAGTTCGAGAACGGTGGACGCGACGCCAAGGACCATGTGGAACACTTTCTGGATACGTGTGATGACCGAGGTCTGGAAGAGCGTCTGTGTCACGTCCGAGTTAAGGACATTCATGACCTCGAAGATATGGTCAACGACATCCTCCGTCGTCGGGAACGTAAAACATCCCGAGAGTCGTCAGGACGCCGTCCGAAGAACCAAGAAGACAGCCGCCGACATGATGGTAGGCGCACCGAGGGTTCGCGAGACAGCTATCGCCGTGATCGACATGAACGAGAACGCCGTCGCGACGATTCACGCCCGAGAGTCACGGTAGCGAACGCGCTAACTGACCTCGTCGCCGCATTGAATGTGAACGACGCTACTAGGTCCCGATCAAACCGCCCAGAGACGCGCCATCATGGTTATGACAGCACCGAGACATCTAGCGACGACGAACGGCGCCGGGACGGCAGCCGATGTTCCAGTGAGAGCTCCGACAGCGATTCTAGTCCCGACGGTGAATACGGTCACGTTGCAGCCGCCAACGACAGTGAACGCCGCGCCGCTGCAGAAGGCACGTTCGCCCGGTCCGACCACCGACACCCCAGGGGCGGTAATGGTCACTTCAACAAAGACCGAGGCTACGGACGAGACAACCGACAGCGCCAGTACGGTCCTTGTGCAGCCTGTGGCAGTATGTCGCACTCGGTGCACTACTGCTACAGGCGATGCAAGTTGTGCAAACAAGTGCACGACGCTGGGAAGTGTGACGCCCTAAATGAGCTCACCAATCTCCTACGATCGAAGGTCGACAAGAAAGATCTCACGCCTGAGCTACAAAGCTTAGTGTTCGGGAATCATTTAAACTAGGCAGCCCGCCAACTGAAACTGGGTTGGTCCCAATCGGGCTGCCACAGTTAACCGAACCTGCAATAGACGCCGACTATATGTTCGCGTTCGCGGGTGAGGTAAATTGGCCCGAAGACCGAGAGATTACGAGTGTGACAGCGATGGAAAATGAAAAGGAGAGAGGTGTATACCTCAGTGAGTGTGGAGTGAAGGAATGGAGCATTGGCGAACCTAGTGGCCGCAAGACCGAGGGTTCGATTGCTAGTATGTCCCGAGTTGAACGGTCGCCCCAAGTCTCGTCCCGAGGACGAAGTTGCTCCCGGGCGAGAGATTGGGGTGGTGGTCGTCCCAACGGTACGACAAGAGGAAGAGAATGAGAGCTTTGGTCAAGGGAGCAGTGAATGATGTGCGAACGAGGATTCTGTTGGACACTGGAGCCAACGTCAGCGTGATCTCGGCGAACTACGCCAAGAGATTGCGGTTGCGTGAAGTCCCAGACCACGGCCGAAGCTTGGAAGTACGGGGAATTAACCCTGGGGTGCTGGAGACTCGTCGACGAGCGCTCGTGAAGATCACCCTGGGGTGGGAGCGAGTGTACGAGTTTGAGATGTGGATCATGAACCACAGTGCCGGAGTCGATGTGGTCCTCGGAACGGACTTCATGATTCCGGCAGGTGTCCGGCTAGACCTGTTCCACGGGACAGCTAGACTGCCGGATGAAGTGATGGTGCCACTAATTAAATCGCTGAGCGCGGCGGATGATGAACCTTATGGCACTCAGGTAGTTGGTGGACCGACCGAGGATTTGTATATCCCCGGTCATGAGTGGCGAGAGTTCCGGCTTAGGTGTAAACGACCCTCTAGAGACACTCACGAAGTTTGGGTCCGACGGACGAAGAGACTCGTCCCGACGGTAACGAGGTTTAGACGGGGGCACCCGACGTGGATCCGGCTGACGAATGTGACACCGAGCGTCGCTAATTGCTCGAAACATGAGTCGGTTGTGTTATGGGTACCAATAGGCGAACTTCCGCGTGAGCCTGGGTACGTACGCCTACGGTCTAACAAGTATAAGGAGTGGTAGATCCTTGCCTACGCGGAGAGCCGTGACGAGACGCTGTTTGAACGAGAACGCGTGCTCTACGAACGTTGGCTAGCCGATCAGCCGCCTGCGGTCGAGCGCAGAGAGTATCCGACACCTCAGAATATTCTCACTAAAGGCACCGAGGGTTCGGGCCCAAGCGAAGAGGTCCAAGTCTACTGCGCCGAGGAGTTGGAGCACACGGTAGAGTCAGGGAATGACGACCGAGTGTTCGAACAAGCTCAGAGGCAGTCCTCGACTCACGCTACGGATGATGTCGCGTGCACCGAGTCTTCAACCGGGGTGACATCCGAGGATACCGGCACTTCGGTCCAGACTCTGGACGAACCAGACGACCGAGCCGCACATACCCCGTGTCCTACTGAAGATCCAGAGTGCATATTGAACGCAGCTTACGTGTCCGCAATGCACGAGATTGCAGCAGGGGCCGTGTCGGGGCGAGACACAGAAGAGAACGACGTGTCCGAGCATTTGGCGAACGACATCGAGCTCACCGACTACGCACAGGAATTGGCATTCCTGCCTGACCTGACCGAGATTACGGTTACCGCTTTAGATTACACCGGTCCGAACGTTCAGAATAAAGACCTGGACGAGGGTCAGCAGGAGAAGCTGGTCGACGTGTTGAAGCGTCACGAGGAGATCATGATCTCAAGTGGTAATGCGCTACCACCACCGGCATACGGCGTGGTATGCGATATTGACGTGCAGGGGCACGCGCCCATCAAACAGAGGGCTCGGAGGACGCCGCTGCGATTTCTCGGGAAGCTGTATGAGCTCCTGAAAGGATTGCTACGGGCTGGACTGATTACCTTCTCGGACAGCCCGTGGGCGTCCCCGATTGTGATTGTTCTGAAAAAGAACGGTGTCGATATCCGTCTGTGTATTGATTACAAGATGGTGAATGCAGTCACAGCGATCATGGAGTACGCCATGCCGCTCGTTGACGACCTTTTGACGGATATGGAAGCCTACCTATGGTTCTGCTCGTTGGATGCGGCGAGCGGATTTTGGGCCATAATGATGACGCAGAGAGCTCGGAAGATCTCTGCATTTGTCTGCGCACTGGGGCATTTTGAGTGGCTACGGATGCCATTTGGTCTCAAAAACGCACCGATGATTTATCAGCGGATGATCGACAATGCTCTTTGGGGATTTGTCCAGCCGAAGGGCGGGTGGTCGCAATTCGCGAAAGCTATGCGTGACGCCGAAGAACAGACCAAAGATGCCCGAACAATCGCTACCAAGGATTGCACCCAGCATTCAGAGGGTCCGCCGAGGGCTCGAACCAAGTTCGAGGCCGACCGAGAGTCCTCTACTGTTATGGACGCGGTGTCCCTGTTGGTGAATAGTCCCACGGGTGACATGTTTGCGAACGGCGAGTCGGACGAGTCTTCGCTGGTTCCGGTGTTCGACCGACGATCCTTCGTCGACGACATATGCTTCGGTAACGAGACGTTCGACGGCTGTTTAGTGACGCTGGACCGACTGCTCCAACGCTTCACAGAGTGTCGGATCAGCGTTAGCTTCACGAAGAGTATATTTGTGCAGTCCAAGGTGGACTTCCTGTCCCATGAAGTCTCGTCCGAGGGCATTCGAGCCGATCCGAAGAAGATCAAGGCAGTGAAGGAGGTCCCTTTCCCAACGTCAAACAAAGGTATGCAGTCGTTCCTGGGTGCGCTCAACTACTACAGCCGGTTTATCCAAGACTTCGCAGTGTACGGCGCTGCGTTGTACCAGTTGAAGGACGCAGACTTTGCACCTGGGGGTGACCTCACGGTAGCCAGACGAAGCTTCGCAGCACTCCAACAGAAGGTGATGGACGCCCCGATATTACGGCACTTCGACCGAGACAAAGAGGTGCACGTCATGCTCTTCGCGAACGAGTGGGCGCTGAGCTCTACTCTCATGCAAGAACACGATGGTAAGTTACACCCCATTCGGTTTTGCGGGCGTGTTCTCAAAGACGCCGAGATGAACTATCATCCGGCCGAGAAGGAGGTCTTGGCCCTTCTACTGTTGCTGAAAGTGTGCTACACTCAGCTCGCAGGTCGGACCATCCACGTCTATACGCGTTTCTCGACGCTCGACTGGGTACATAAGTCCAAGACACTGTTCGGACGCACGACCCAGTTCGCAGTTATGTTGTCCCCGTGGCACTTAGTGGTGCAGCGGGTGAAGGAACGAGATTGCGCATTCGCGCAGTTGCTCCAAGCAGGTTTGACGAGCTTCGTCGACTTAGATGACTCGTTAGCACAAGTCGCCCCACCAACCAAAGGGTCACCGAGCATTAGGATGGACCCGAACCTGCTGTACGCACGGCTACCGAGGTCCTACCAAGGCTTCGTGCTGTCATTTGATGGTTCGGCTAAGACCGAAAAGCACGGTGGCTACGGCAGTTGTGCATGGATACTGTGGAGATTACCAGAGTGGACTATAGTGACCGCTGCGAGTGCTTACCTCGAGGCGACCACGGTGAACCTAGCCGAGTATTCGGGTATGAACAACGGAGTACAAGCTGCATTAGAGCACACGACCGAGGACTTAGTCATCGTGGGCGACTCGAGACTCGCAATCCAGCAGTCCCTAGGGGTGATCGCATGTCGTAAGGAGTCACTGTTGACCCAACTGAACCGCCACCGAGAGCTCACAGCCAAGTTCCGGTCAGTGAAGTACTTGCACGTGGTCCGAGAGTTCAATGCTGCTGCAGATTCGCTAGCAAGCGAAACTCTCGAGAGCAAGGTGTCTAAAGTGGTATCGACCGAGGCCAGGCTGTCAGAATTGACCACGTTAAACCGCATTCAAGACGTCATCTACGAACCAACTGCCAAGGCCGAGACCGAGGACAAACCATCGGTCAACACGGTCCGAGCGCATGTGAGAACAGGCTCTACCCGTCGCAAAACTTTTTTCGATTTTGTACAAGACGACACTGAGACCGGACGACTAACGGTGACCACCCGGCAACAAGCTAAAGCTAACAAGAAGCGAGTCAGATTTGCCAACGAGACTTCAGTAGTCGACCAAAGAGAGGCGGACAGTCAAGACAAAGCGAACGATACGCCTACCAAAGCTCAAAACCACGTGCGAGAGGTGCAACTGGGCACCGAGGATTCAACTTCAACAGCTCCAAGTGCAAACGACATAGAACCTCTGACGGTCCAACGAGAGCGTCGGAGACGGATTGCAGTAGCCCAGGACGAGGAGTTGAGATGGTCTAACCTCAAGACAGTGCTCCGTGGTGAAGACTCGAAGCTCGGTTATCGAGCAGCGAGAGATTCATGGAAGATGTCGGACCGGTTCACGCTAAGCGAAGACAATGTCTTATACTACCTCGGAACGAGCCGTCGGAAGAGCGACCGACAACAAGATGAGACTATCCTACGTCTGGTGGTGCCCTTGACGATGATCCAGGAAGTATTGCAGAACTGCCATGACTCGCTAGAAGGCGGCCACCAAGGCATTGTCCGAACCTTCAACAGGATCAGACAAGACTACTATTGGATCGGTCTCTACGCGGACGTCGAAAGGCACGTACGGTCTTGCCCCGATTGCAGCTCTAGCAAGAGCCGACCACAGTTCCGAGGGTATTCGCCCGGCAACGTACTCGCTGAGAGACCGTTCCAACTGGTGTCGATGGACTTTGTCATACCACTACCGAAGTCTCGGAGGGGCAATACAGCGCTTTTGCTCTTCCAGTGCGCGTTCACAGGCTTCGTGATGGGAAAAGCAATGGCCGACACAACTGCACTCTGTGTGGCAAAGGTTTTTGAAGAGTGTGTCTACCGAAGATTCGGTGCTCCGACAATGATCCGTCATGACCGCGACCCACGCTTCATGAGCGAGGTATTCCAAGCTTTCGCCGAGATGATGCAATCAAGGTCAAGGGCGACTCTGAGTTACCGTCCGCAGGCTAATGGCCAGCAAGAACGGTCGGTGAAGACTGTTATGCAATCAGTGCGGGTGTACGCCGAGGACCCGCTCCAGCAAGACTGGGATGAGATCGCCGAGAAGTTGATCTTCGCGATCAACAACTCGATGGACACAACGCGGAGAGAGACCCCGTTCTACCTTGTTCATGGTTGGGACGCACAGTCAACGCTCCGAGCGATGACGTCGTCGCTCAAACGAGGGTCTGGAAGGCAAACTGACGCATTAGCATGGCGCCGAGAAGTGAACCGTCAACAGGAGATCGCACTGGAGATGGCTAAAGCGTATCAAGCCACTGAGAAGTCTCGGAGAGCCCGGAAACACAATGAAGCACTTAGTGGAAGAGAGCAGGCGGCTATACCGAGTACTGGTCAGACCGAGCCTTCGGACGAAGCACACTCTGTCTCAGAGGCAGCAGATGACACCCCGGTCACCGCACCGAGGCCATTGTTTGAGCCTGGCGATCGGGTGTGGCTGTACATGGAACGAGTGAAACCAGGACTGACGAAGAAGCTAGCACACCGATGGCATGGGCCATTCCGGGTGAAGAGAAAGGTCGAAGAGTTCGCGTACGAGTTGGAACTACCCGACCGAAGCGGGTACAGGTTCCACCCTGTTGTGCATGTATCACGACTTAAAGCTGTGAGCGAATTCGGGAGTCGACCGAAGAGTCGGCTGACACCGGAGGTAACAGAGGAAACGAGGCTAGATTTCGACGAGGAATTGCTTCCCGAAGATAGCTGGGAGCCTGATCAACTCGCCGGCGAATACGAGGTCGAGGCTATTCTCGACGACCGCATCCCGTTATCCACAAGCACCGAACGGGCCGTCCGAGAGTTCAAAGTGAAGTGGTTAGGATACGATGAACCAACATGGGAACCTGCGTCCAATTTGTCGTGTGGAGGTCTTCTCTATGACTACTTGAGAGAGAAGCGCAGTGACCGACGGTTGCAAATGGTCCAAGTCGCCGACGAGGACTAAATGGAACGTCACCGAAGATTGACCTGCCTGCAGGGCCAGTACAGCCTGCAGTGACAGACGAAAAGAAGTTACTGTACTGAAAATGAGAATCCTCTGTGGGGCCGGTACAGCCTACAGAGAGGAGTGATGAAGATTACTGTACCGAACCCTGCATATTTGCATGATGAAAAGTAAACGAACCAGTGAATTGGAAATTATGACGAAGAACGATAGAGAAACCAAGCTACCAATTTACGCTACAGCACTCTTGGAACTACGAAAGCAGCTTGGACGACGAAACAAAAATACGCCGACCGAGGTTATATCTCGGTGGTGGCGGTAGCCAAGTCCACGAGGACGTCCAAGCCGGCACTCAGGATGTCAGCAGGAGGAGACCCTAAAATGCCGGAAACCGGAGCCTCCGGAGCAGAGCCTGGAGTGTCCGAAGACTCGGCTGCCCACGAAGCACGAATAGCAGCTGGATCCAGAGCTGGATTAACCACAATCGAGGACTCCACACTTGCATGAGAGCGATGCCGAGGAACAAATAGCGGCACATCAGGGTTGCAGGGAGCGAAGGTAGTGTTATACGGATGCTCGGCGGGAGCATCCATCCAGCAATTACGCCACGGCTGTTGCGCGTCGAGAACCACCAGCTCTTGAATCCAGTTATCTGTAGAAGGGGCCCAATCCAACACTTCAAACGGATACTGCAAGTAAGAAGGCTCCAACAGAAGCTCAGCAGGGTTTTCCCGAGGCTTGCTGTCACGCTCAATACTCCATTCCCAGACTCGGTACACCATCTGCTGACGGAGACGGTCCGCACGGAGGTTCCTAGCCTTGTTGTACGCCTTCCACTGTGCAACCAAGGCGACAACGAGAAGATCTTTACGCCGATGCTCTCTCTCGAGACGGCGGAGGTAATTCTCGACCGCCGAGACTTGGATCCAGTGGCGACGCTCCCACAAGGCGAGACCCAAGTCTGCTTTCTCGGTCCTGTCCGTGGAGGTACCTTGGAACTTATTTGTACTACTCCATCGGATGGTATGCGTTCTAGTAATACCTTCGAAAGATCATGGACGACAATTGTCCAGTCCATTGCTGTGTACACTTCAACTGTAAAGTATGAACTGTATCCAAAGTACCTACATTACGTTCTACGATTAAAAGACAGTTAGGTCGATCATAAGCTGGATCCTGTCGTCACAAGGCACAATGCCACATATGGTAAACACCTGATGCACTTAAGAAGATAGTTTGAAATGTGGGAAGATTGAAGCCCATTCTCCATTTTCTCTTCTTCTGCCAATACACAACAACGATGAAATTTATCTACCAAGTTCTGGCTACGGTGATACTACTGGCATGTGATGTCGCTTTTTCGGAGACCGGTAAATACGTCGGTACTACTTTCAGTGGTCCCAACCCGTCCAGTGGTACCGAGGAATCGGACCTGGACTTGGTTGGTCAATCAGTGCTGTCCGTCACAATCACGAAGGACCTCAGTTCCATCGCCCTCGAGATATTGGGTATGACGGGTTTCAAAGAAACCTTACATCACGGTGGTTTTCGTAGGGAACCACTCTAACGCTTACTAGAGACGAACTCATCACTGGTATCGAGGCGCACTGGGGTTCACGCCTTGGACAGAAGACCACGTACATCAAGTACATCAAGCTCACTACCAGTTCGGGGAATTCAATTTCTGGTGGAGCACCGACGAACAACATTGGAATTGACAATGCAAAAGAGGGTTACCAGTTGGGCGGCTTTGTTGTGACCCGTAGCGGGGGCGACTTTGCAACAGTGGCTGCAATTTGGACAGAAATTCCGGAATATGTATTTGACGTTTCTGTCACTGAAGGGGAAAATTTGTAATACTGGAACCAAACCAGCTACATTGACTATCTGGTTAGCCTAGAACAGGTCTGGTAGATTAGCGGTAGTAGTAGAAGAAGAAGTTGATTAACTGCTTAATGAACGTCTCGCTTTGCTAGCTACCACACTATAGATTACCAGTAGTAGATATCGTTTGATGCTAAGGTGCTAACTCCAATAGTGGTAACGACTAAATATTATCTGATACGCGCTCTAAGCTTCACTTAGTTTGACATCATGTCGTGCATTGACCAACGTTCACGCTAATGTGAATTGATTAGCATTTCTGATAGGAGGAGTGAGAGTTCATTGGATGTCATTACAATAACGAAACATATTGAGCTTAGCCGTGGCTGTGGACACATAGACATATTATGACTATTGGTTTAAGCGGTTGAACACAATTAAAAAAAATCGCGTGGTTCTCTAGAGAGAGAAAAATACAAAGTGAGTCTTGGACATACAGTTGCATATCACGTCTATGAAGCATATTTCTTGCATTGGTGCGAAGGTACGGAAATGTATCCATGCAGGCATTGTCGTCAGAGACACGAGTTTTGTATTTGGACATGCATACGTATAGACCAGTATGAAAGCAATGTTATCAGCAGTTTGTGTTCCTTTCGGATCTATATAATACGATTCTGGTCGATGGGAGTGAAAGTTCTTTTTCGGTAGTGAACAGTAAGTTTCGGCTCCCGTGGTAATTAATTTTCTGGAGGTGAATCTTCCTCAGCAATACGCGTGGTTTTCCCGTTCAAGAAATATTTTCTTTAACATACCACACCACTCCAAGCGTTCAAGTCAAACCCCGTACCGTTGTGATGGAACGCAAAGTGTGTGTTTATTATAATCGCCATTAGGCTACCAAGACAAGACACAGAGTTGCCCGCTTTGATAACAACTATTCTACTTTATTTGACGTGAAGTGCTCCGTTGTACCGAACCTCAACGTTTAAGAGCCACGAAAATGAAAAATGTGGGGGTCCAATACTGTGATAGTGATTTTTAAGTTGTCGGCCATTTGTTCTAGAGATCGTCTGAAAACTCATATCCATCGACTCATTGAACTGTTTCTTAATTCACTGGGCTGCTGGGGTATACTATGCGTTGGGTTACTATTAATTCTTGCCCAAACAGAATGGAGATCAGTCCTTGAAGGATGATCAGTTTTCCGGGACGCGGTAAGAATCCGAATCGCATACGTATATTTAGATAGTCAAGGCCCGCAGGAACTCCTCAGACCTCACTTTAACTTTTGCATTGAGGCGCCAACCCGCCTCACCACGCCCTCGATATTACTCGAGGCAATACATTCGTTTGCCCCCCTTCGTGATGAACGTGTGAGGAAACCGATGAGCTCAACCACATCATTATGATGAAAACCTTGACGAAATTCGTGGACGATCCGACAGCAGAGTCCCATAAGCACCAAGGAAGGCTGCGCTCTCGTATCAAATACCAATGTGATGTAGTTTTCCCAAGAACGTGATCTTGTCCGCCACCTCGCACTTGCACTTGTCCACTCCTTCACCATTTGCTCGGTAATGTAATTTCGAATGGGCTGCACCCAGCCATCCGTACGGTTGCTGCCTCGATAATTCACGAACAGAGTCGCTCTCCCGCATGTAATGAGTATAGTGTTGCCTGCGGAGTGGTCGGTCGGGAATGCAATCACCCAACTAAGCTGTATTGGACGTACAGTCTTTCAGGTCATAAAACGTTATTGCAAAAGCACTAGAAAAAAATATGCCTATTTATGACTAAGAGTTGCAGTGCGTCATGAAGGAATTCTATGATTCAGTAGAAAAATGGAAGACAGCAACAAACACGAACTATTGCCACAGTATTAGATTGCATGTCGAATTTAGTGATACTGCATTCGTAACTGCTGGGGGTTGAGGAACTTCAGAACCCGTTCTTCTAGTATGCAGATACATCGTCACCGTTGTCTCTTCGACCAGCAACATCTGTAAAATATATGCTAGTGAAGTTTACAACGAGAAACTCGTTATTAAAGCGTTTGTTGGTCACTTTTCAAATACGAGAAACTATACTCCATGTACTACACTAGTTGTCTACTGCGTGTATTCACATGAACCTATTTTAGGTATACGAAATAGCGTTTAGTTTTCAGAGTGCTTCAGATCAATTTTGGTCGATATTGGAGGTGTTTAGTACCGTATTCAATACCTAGAAACATATCTTACCATTTTATCTGACAGAATGTAACGTCATGATTGGCAAGGTCCACCTCGAACTCCAACAGCACCCCCTGTACTCATCGGACGGCCTTACAGAGAGTTATGCACTTCCTGTCGGCACCACGACCGGTTCAATGCTCGGTTTTTGCTCAATTTCTGTCCAAATGGGAGCCACCGTAGCAATATCGGCCTTGATGTATTTGACAATAAAGCCACCTAACTGGTAACCCTCCTTGGCATTGTCAACATCGCTGTTGTCCGTCGGTCCACCGCCAGAAATTGAATTGCCCTTGTTGGTTGTGAGCTTGATGTATTTGATTGTATGATCAAAACGTGATTCCCAGTGCGCCTCGAAGCCAGTGATGTGTTCGCCTTCAGCAAGTGCTAGAATGGTTTTCTTACCACGAAAGTCACCATGGTGTATGCTTTCCTTTAACCCGAATGGATTCGTTAGCTCGAGGCCGATAGCTTTGAGCCCGTAATTGTCGACGATGTTGGCGGACAGTACTTTTTGACCAGGACCAACCAAGTCAAGGTCCGACTCCTCTCGACCAGGGGGTGGTGAACTGGGACCCCCGAAAGTCTTGCCTACGTATTCACCGGTCGTTAAAGCAGTGGAACCACATGCTACTAGTGCCACAGTAGCCAGAACTTCGTAGATAAATCGCATCGTTGTTGCCTGTTGCCAAAAGAAGAAAGAAATAGGAATGAGCTTGGAATTTAAGCACATTGGGTTGCTCGGTAAGAAGTGTATGCAGCTGAAGCCCTTCTTTGCTCTGTTGTCGCTTGCGTGAAATCCCTGTCGCAACATCAGGATCCAACTTAGGATCGACTGAACGGCTTTTATACTCTACATGCAACATGGGATGTGACCAGTTTGGGTTTATGTTTTTTACTGAATGCTTAATCACTGCTACGATTTCGGTAGCATTTGGCTGCACATGAGTAATAGTTATCGATAGCTTAAAGACAATGACTAGCTGAAACGAGTTCATCGACTTGGACAAGTTGTAGGAGCTTCGAAACACGGACTCTGTATGGCTACTTTTGGTCATTCACTGATTCCAGCGTACATCAAACAACTTCTTCCCGGTTGATAATTTGGTGTGTCTATCCGACCAATGCCGGATAGAACACCAAATTGCCAACCGGGACTCTTCAGTTCATTATATTCGCGATTTAAAATACAACTCCTCAGATCTTCATGTTGTTCAGGTTATTCAGAATACTGTACCATGGCGGTTGGATAATTTTAACCTGTAGAAAATGATCTCACAGAACTGTTTTATTTTAAACTAATCTAACACAAAAATACACAGCTCTATATAATGGTATAACACTGCAGACGATAACGATGCCTCTAGTTTTGGTGTTCGAAATTAGTATCAGATACGAGTTTTTTCAGGAATATCAATTAGACTAGATTTCAATTTGTCTGCATCAAATTATACCACATTATCGTGTATAAGAGAGATTAACTAGGACAGGATGCCCTGCAGGTCAGCAAGTCCTTTAATGGGTTACAAATCCTTATAACTATCAGCGAGATGGGGTGGGGTGATCCTGTACGCTGTGCCAGTGGCGTACATGTGGAACTGCCACATGTAGGGTAAACCCACCTCTACATCTTTATACAATTTCATAGAGTTACACCCTGACTTCAACGCCAGTTCACCTTCACGCAAAGTTATACAAATGTACAATCATTTCCTTTGGATCCAATCCTGGAACTCACGGTTCGTCGGACGGATTACGTCATAACTGCAGCGATGTAATCAGAATGAAAGAGAATGTGCAGGAAATTCCCCTACGGGATGCAGGGTTGGTGATGCGTTGTTCGTGTCAAATTGAAGTGTGGGATGAATTGAGCTTTAGGTTCTAGTGTGAGGAAATCTACATCCAGCCAAGGGAAGTCCTTGGTGCCACTGTGTGAGCACGTTGCCCCCAACCAGTCGAAGCATTCTATCCAGGAGCAAGTTGGCTTCAGCCAATAGGTTCCAGCTTGGTGCGTGGACACCAAACTTGTAACGGGGTTACATGAGGGGTACCCCAGATTGGGCACCGCCTTTAGAAGTTGAGGAGTATCCGTTTTTAGAATACTCTTTTACGTACGTTGGATGGTTGTGGGCCAACCAATAAGACAAGACCTGATTTTGTATAGGAAAAACTAAAGCTATTTAGAAATTTGTATTATAGGCGATATTATCTAATTAACCATAAATATAAACAGTCTAAACCTTTCTCTAAACTGGTTATTAAGTCCCCTAAGACGAGGGACTAGTGAACCACCGTTCACTTAGAGTTTGTATACTCTTGCAAGCACGCTTCCTCAAGCAAGGTGCTCGTGTGACCCCGTCACATTAAACGTAGAAGGCTTCGAGTAATGCCACTATAGGGCTACTGGGATTTTTTTGGTAGGTCAATGCGTCTTGTTCGTCCGACCGAGTTTGTGAATATAAGTCTCATACACACTAGGGAGTTCTCGAAATCGATGTTGAAGAGGAATTGGGTACACTTCTTGCTCGCCAAAGTTCGCAAACCACCGCAAGCTTCCATTTTAACCACTTCGGGTGCTCGTGTCCAGGCGTTCATCGGCCAATTCGGACGCGGTAATTGCTTCGGAGTACAGTGGGTGATCTTCTGGTAGCTTCATATCCTGGACGCACGAGTTTTTTTAGATCAGGAAGTAATAGGTGAAACTAAAATAGCATACTTGGCGCTCAGGGGCATTCGTCCATGGTTCTGGAATGGGAGTCTATCTCCAATATTTATCTTTAACACTAATCACTTAGATTTTTTAATATTATCCAATTGCATCTGTGTGGCACTACAGACAGAAGTTCTGTGCGAAACAGGAAGATGCTGATGTCACTCAAGAAGTTTCGAACATCTTTAATCTGAGCGAGCTCCACGATGCACTAGATGATATTGCATCGGGTGACGAGTAGGAACCTAGGGGTAACTTACGCAATAATGACAAATTTTGTCGATTTGAGGGGGCACAGTGCCCGGGGTATCAATCCGGTATTTCCGTTAGCAGCCCCACAAGCCACACGCCGTACAAGTGCTGGCGCTCATCAGCAACTTCAATGATATAATGTATCTGGTATCTCAGCTTTGTAGTATGCCTTTAATTACTTGTACACAACTATCAGAGTTGCACTTCAATGGCGACGTCCCTTGTGTCTCAAATCTGGTTGACTGCTGCCATGATAGTTATTGTTTGGGTCCGTGTTCCAGTAGAAACTTTCCAAGGTCAGAGCTGGGGAAATGTAGAAGGACGTAGCGGATGATACCGGTATAGTTAAGCTAAGACATGGTCTACCCTACGTAAAAGAGAGGGCGTAATAAATCGTTAGCTTTGACGTAATATATATGTTATCAGGAGACCGAGCTATACATTATTAGGATGTGATTAAACGTAGATGTATGGTTAATCTACCAGACCGGTTTACCGCGTCGAATACAGTCGTCTCGGTCGATCACGAAACCTTTGTAAGCCTACCTTTCAGATGACTACAGACAGACTTCAGTCTACATGACACCCTTTTTTGAGTCGTCGCTGTCGTCACTGTCGTCGCTGTCGTCGCCTACCTTGTCAATTTTCGACCAGATGGCACCAACCATATCAAGCTCGTTACCGCTTCTGCCAACAAAACCTCCCAACTGGTACCCCTCCTTCGCGCTGTCTGTACCAACATTATCTGTCGTTCTTCCGCCTTCGAGGGTATTCCCTAAATTGGTGGTGAACTTCATGTACACGACGCGCGTGTGGCGACGGTGTTTACCCCAATGAACTTCGATGTTAGTGATATATTCACCTTCAACCAGCCATAGAATTTTCTTTTCACCACCTTTACCGCCATGGTGGAAAAAATCCATTTTCCCATCCTGACCCATAAAGTCGAGTTGGACGGAATCGACGCGATCTCCAGTGTGGAGCGTGACAGCCGTCACTTTATGCCCAGACCGAACTTTGTCAACGTCCGAGTAGTGGTAGCCATGGGGACCACCGAATTCAGGACCCACGTAAACACCGGGTGCCAAAGGAGGGGCGCCTAATACCAGGCATGCCAGCAGCAGCACGGTAACCAGAACTTGGTAGAAGAATCTCATCGTTGTTGCTTGTTTCCAGAAGAGGGGAAATTGGAAGTGAGCTTGGTAGCTTGGCTCGATCCTCACACTACAATCGCTATCCACGTCTACAAGAGCATGACATGGAAACCTGTATTTTCCCTATCTTCACACATATGATCCTGCGTGCCGCCTTCAGGATCCAGAATTAGGATCAACCGAGCTGCCTTTCAATATGCTTTGAGCACTTTAGGTACATGTTGAAATATCACGTCAACAGCTGACGTTTTTTTGCAGTACGGACGGACCACTATATCACTTACAAATCTGCACATGAGCATTATTTGTCGTGTCACTTGACAAAAATGCTACTGTTTTTACTATTCAGTAAATCCCAAGCTTGTAATTCCCCCAGCTTCCAAGAACGTACTGTATGAATCGTAGGGCGTGGCTTGTAATATCTGTACACACAGCGATGCCGCTCAAGCGTAAAAGCGCGGCATGGCACGGGGAACAAGTTGATGATCGTATTCAAGATCGGTCGAATCGTGCTGTTTATTAAGAATCACTTCATCTGTCGAAGAATTATTATGAGTCTATACTTCTAAATTTCGTCGAGATAGTTTTGTGGTTTAACGATTTAGCCACTGGAAGTGAATTGTTGTCTGACCACACACGTGGTTTGGTCATCGTCCAGAAAGTTTCTTCTTTACCGATGGGTATGTTCATTGGCAACTAATTATTGCTCAAATATTCAATGTTCTTGTGCTACGTGGCTCAGCATACTTGTGTCGACTAAGTTAGTGCAGCGCGGGGTATACGTAGTCAAAGGCATCCTGCCAGGCACAAGCGTCGCCATCATCGTGGATCCAGCACATGTGTGTTATATTGTCGACAAGGGGAAGAGACAATCCACCACGCTCGTCCAGCGTGCGCAATCCAAACGTGTTCGATGTGTATTCCAGTGTGTCTTTCATGTCGACGACGGTAAGGTTGTTGAAGTTCGTCTCAATCGCTTCGATCGAGCTCACCTCCGAGTAGCGACCAAAATGCGAGGACTCCCATGGGTAGACAGCCCCATCCTGGGGTGAGGTGAAGAAGTGCGCAGATTCTAATTTGAGGAAGTTGGATTTTCGGCGACGCTGGTCGAAGATACATTGATCGTTACCTGGGAGACAAGGGTTGAGATTGTTCACGACAGGGAAGAAAACGTTGGAGGAGGCCCAGCTGCCGAACTGAGGTGACCGATGGAGGGTGAAAAACGTATGTTCATACTGGATATCAGCATTTTCGATGGCAAACTGGACGATGTCGCGTTGCAGCTTGCCATAAAGCGCCTCGGGTGCGTACGCACTGAAATTGAAAATGTCCTCCCGCGGTACGAAGAATTTGAGCGAGCTAGTTCCACGAGAAGCAATGAGATCAGCATCGTTGGGTCCAATGAAAAGTCCATTCTGCACACCAGCTAAGCTGACGAAACGCTTCACTAGGTGGTCATCCATTTCCTCAATTACTGCTCGGGCGATAGCACCGCCTTGAGAGTGCGCCAGGAAGATGTAGCCGTCGTTGAAGGCAGAGTTGTTGGCAACAACTTCGCGCACCTCAGCAACGGCCAGCGGGACTTGCATTGCGAGTGACTCATACGAGCACGACGACTGGCAAAACGAAAGTGATACAACGGTACGCCCTTCAGCGGTCAGATTCGCTGCGAAGTTATTAACGTCGGAAGCACTCCTGGACAAGCCATGAAAGAAGATGACGGGCAAGGTCGAAATATCCGTCGCCATTGTGCTCTTGAGTAAAGCAACGCACACCGCGAGGGGGAAGAAGATTGAGGTGATGTTCATGTTGGTGTCTTGTTGAATGGCGTGGAAACTGGAGAATTCAAGAATGTGGAATCTCTTCTGCTCCAACAACGTTGACAAGTGTTTGATACAAGAATATGACGTCTTCGCAAATCGCTACATAATCATACCAATGCATTCATGCAATCATACCGGTAGCTTTCTGTTTCTGGAGTCATTGAATGCACGACTACGAACTACTTACCATCGAAAGAAACGATGTAGCAACCTCATTACGGTTTTGTAGCTCACTTGATTACAGACCCACTCGGCAAGTTACATGACGCTCAATTAGGACAACATGACATGTGATTACGATGCACCATGGAACACTTCGAAAGGATCAAAGGCTACCTCCCCTCCCTTCCTTATGTTCTGTCAGTGTATGCGTCAACCAATCTGTTGAGTAAGGACAACGGATATCTGACATATCCCTGTTGCATGTACAGAGCACAACTTTAACAGGATTGGTCAATAATATGACTAATAGGGGGAGTCGAACCTCCAAAAATGGCCAAAAAAAGTGAGCAAGGGAGTGCCGAATTTATATGCAGAAAAACACTCTAAAAGTAAGCAGAAAACAGCGAAGAGGGAGTCGGTCCTGATCGCTCATATTGTCTACAATTCGTATTTAAACGAGAATTCCCAATCTCTCCCTCCCACCATTCCACAATTTCTGCGAAGATGCCGAAGCTGAGTGATCGACAGCGATTCCTGCGTGAGGTTGTGGATGTGCTGGCCGTTGCCACGCTCGAGGAAGAAGACAACCAGGACATCGAGAACGAGAACCAACTTCTATTTTCCGAAGTGGAGGATCTATCTGAGGTTTTGCTCCTTGTGCAGTCGTCCCGCTATCTTGTTTCTCGAGAACGTCTGCCTAGAATCACTAATTTCCTTGCCGATACTTTTTGTGCCTCTATGCCATCCTCACGGCAGTTCCTCAAAACTATCGCGAGTCGCGCTGCTGTTCACAGAATGGGATGGCGTAGGTGATAGCGCCGCTAGTGGAATAGGCTGTGCTAGCGGAATGCACGTCAAATCCATCTCGCACGAATACGAGTTGTCGCTTCCTCTGCCATCATCACTTACATCAGATTCTGGAACTCCAAGCTCCACTGTCGCGAAAGGAGTGACGTTTGCCTTCAGCTCGAACATAACTGTAGTGTGGACACATATGCTCGAGGTTTTGTGGCACAGACATTCCCCGGGCAAGCTCACGACGAGAAATTCCTAAACCGGTCTCTGTGTGGCTTGCCTTTAGCGTTCGCTTAAAACGGCGCATGTATGTTCTCCACCGTTGCTGCATGTTACGACCTGTGAGCCCCACGTCGCGAAGTGCTGAGTTTTGTGTTTCAGATATTAGATGGGCAGCTAGAGCTGTAAATGCATCCATTTTCTTCACCTTGGGCTTACCGCCGACTTCAGGCTTGTCAACGGTGCCGTGAATAGCTACGAAGTTGCGTTCAACCTCCATCCACGTGACAATGATACGATAATCGTCATGGGATAGGTGGACTTTTTGAGAAAGCTCTATGTCGCTCATGCTCCTGCACGCTATACTCACAGAGTAGATGTTAGCTTAAAACTTCGTTCGTAATGAGTGGAGTCTGCTTCTTACATGAAAGGCAACGGAATGAAAGTGCTCGCCATCGCTGCTGGTGCGTGCATGTAAAAGGGGGAGGGAACGAGGGAACAAGGGAAGGAGGGAGCGAGGGAACTGCTTATCTTTTCAGACTGCTTATTTTCAATATCAGCCACCTCCGGAGGTGGTTTGTTTTGAAATTGAGCAGAAAATCATTGAAAAAATAAGCAGAAGTCAGCGAGAAAATTGAGCACGTTTTTTGCATGGTTCGACTCCCCCTAATAGGTTTTTTGGTTGGTTGGTTCATGGCCTTCTGTTTGAGCTTATTTACTGACTCGGTCAATAATATGACCAATAGGTGATAGCCTAGGAAATAAATAAAAGTAAGTAATAGTCAATATAGAAAACAGATGTAGAGCGGTTGTAGAAGCTTCTAGAAGCCTCCATCCGCTTGAACTGTGAGGCGCCACTTTGCTTTCTACACGCTCTCCCCAAGAAGCTCCCCACCTTTGAAATACTGGTAGAACTTGTTGATCCCAAGCAACCGGATCACAAGGAGCCCATGCAGACAAACGCCCAGCTACTCGCCGAAATTGATGGGCTGAACCAAGCAATGGCAGAATGAACACCAGTACCTAGCAACCTGCCTAAGTTCACTGGCACGAGGGGGGGAGGATGCACGTGAATGGCTATTCCAAGTGGAGAACGCGTGTAGGATCAACAACATCACCGTCGAAGACGTAGCACGCGTCTACCAGGGATCGCCGGGTCGGCCATTGACAAGCCGGCCTCAGGATGGCTCCTACATTGGTCATCGACGACGAGAATGAGGAGCACACGTAAGGGAGTTTCCGTGAGCATGTGCTCCAAAACTTTGAAGTGTCAAACTGCCAGACTATCCTACGCAAGAAGCTTCAGCGACTGAAGCAGACAGCGGATATCAAGTCCTACAATGTTGAGTACTCGGCACTCATTTTTCGCGTCGAAGGCATGATTATGCTCGACCAGGTGTTGTGTTACGCCAATGGTCTCAGGCATCGCACACGAACCTATGTGAAGCTCGAGAACTACGAGACACTGATCGACGCGATGGATCTTCCAGCGAAGCAAGAGGTAACTCACTTCACCGACGACGCACGCGACCGACAAGCCCATCGAAAAACGAAGAAGTTAAACAACCTCACAGCCAAACGTGGAAAGCCGGTTCAGGAGAAATATTTTCGAGGAAAGGGACCCTTCAAACCGAAGACGGACTTCAAGCGTACTGAGGGTCGTACGTGTTTTTTTCCGCAAGAAACCAGGACACGTCAACGCCAATTCTTTCCTCTGGAAGAAAACTGAGGAGAAGCAGGGAAAAGGTCAAGCACGTCGGTGAAAGAGGGTCCTGGCGAGGTCGAGAGCGCAACCAGAACTATTAAGATCGAGAATGACAGCCTTAATGTTCTGTGTGAAAACCCTCTGATTTACAAGTCATGTCCACTGTTCTCCGCAACGGGGAAATCAGTATGGATGGCAAAACTATCTCAACTCAGAGAAAACTACTAGGCTGTGGGACTACCACGATCTACGTGTCGAAACGGTGGGTCAACGAGCACCAGCTCGAGACGAAGAAATTCGAAAACAAAAACATTCGAGTCAAACTTGGAGACAACCAAATCGTAGAGATGAATCTGGAAGTAGTACCCATCGAAATTGAGATATCTGGTCTGGGCGAAGTTTACAAGTGTGTCGCTGTCGTCTACGCAACATCAGATGAATTTGACAGCATCCTGGGAATTCCTTATTTTTAGGACATGCAGCCACAAATTGACTGGAGAGGTTGACAAATCAAAGGAACAAGATCGAAAATTCTGCGCTGGGAACGAACAGGCAAAATCTGCGGATCGACCGAGGAAGGCGGACCGGGGATTGCCTCCGGGCTTCGGAGATTTGTCAAGGCAAAAGCCTAACGGCGAAAAGGCCCGATTCCCGTCGAGGCACGCGCTGAAAACTGATGTTATACCCGCGGTCAGACTTGCTCGTGACGCAATGCAGAAGGTGTACCCAACTGTTGTTCAAGAACAACAGCAAGACGCGCAAACCGGCAAGGGGTTCGGCGGTGAATGGAGACTCTGAGTTGCCTAAGCGCGAGAGTACTGTCAGAAATGCTGAGAGATGCAGCAATACATGGGGCAAAGACAACATCGAGGAGAAGATGTTCACGATGTGTGTTGTTGATGAAATAGGTGTACAACCAAGTGCATCACATGGAAGAAGCTGAAGAAGTTCCTGAGAATCAAGAGCAAGTCAATCGAAGAGCCAGACTTTATGTTGGTGCTGTCCAACGAGACGATCAAGCGGGTCGCTCGTACACTGCGACGGCAAGATCAACCATCCAGTGTCGTAACCGCAAAAGCTCAGCGATATCATGAAACCGACTGGGAGAGCTTTCAAGATGATCCTGCCTTCAATCTTCTCATGGAGTACAAGGATAATGTGTTCCACCAGGAACTACCTGAAGGTTTACGAGAGAAACGCGAGGTTGAGCACCGGATCAATATGAAGGATCCAAACCTCGCAATGTACAGGCAGCAATGGCAACAATCACCAGAGCAGCAACGTGAAATTGTACGATGGGCCATCGACATGGTGAAGAACAAACCCATCCAACCAAGCATCAGTCCGCACGCAGCACCAACGTTCTGTGTTCGGAAACCGGTCGGCTGGAGGATAGTCCACGACTACCGGTATTTAAACTCCAAGACAGTGCGGCAAAGCATACCGATGACACAGAAGAAGGGCATCATAGACGAGATGGTAGGATCGTACTGGCTATTCACAATGTACTTGATGACCGACAATGCACCAACTCACGTTGAAGATCCCCCGAGACTTGAAGAACACGAGATCGTTCTGCGATGATATCTACATGATTACAAAGTCACCAAGAATCGAAGATCACCTGGATGCGCTACGCGAGACAAGAGATATTCTGCGTTAGAATAAGCTTTACGTTAAACTTTCCACGTGTGTCTTCTGTGCCGAACAGATTCCATGCCTCGAAGACTTTGTATCACAAACGGTGTGCGTATGGATCCCGATAAAGTACAGACAATCAACGACTGACCGGTGCCACGGACACAAGAGGGGCTTCACAGCTTTCTTGGGCTAACTGGATACATTCAGCATTTCCGACCAGAATACGCCACACTAACAGCATCAATGTTCGCACTCCTGAAAAAGAAGAACAAGTGCAACACAAACGTTCACTTCAATGATGAACTGCTGAAGAACTTTAAAGAGTTACATCGACAGTTGTGCGTTCCGCCAGTGTTGCGCATGCCAGATTTTAATCAACCAATACATCTTCGTACAGGCGCCCGTAAGTTCACTGTCGGTGGAGTCATGCTCCAAGTCGTGAACGGGGTTGAGCATCCCATCGGCTACACCAGTCGCAAGATGAAACCTGCGGAGCTCAACTACCCAACAGAGCAGCAGGAACTCTTGGCAATCATTATTGCACTTGCAGCTTTTCGGATATACTGTCTGGATAAACCACCGATCGTCGAAACAGATCATAAAATTCTTTAGGGTTTATTTACTCAGAAGATGGCGAATCGTCGTTTAGCGCGGTGGTACGATATCCTCGCTGAGAACTAACCGACGTTCTCGTACCTCCCAGGTGCGAAGAATGGAATTGTGGATGCACTCCGTCGAAGGCACGATCTGCAACCCGATACCAAGTTCTTCCATGACTTAAGCATTACCAGTTTCAACAATACATCATTCAGCTTGGCGATAAGTGATGTGGTCATGAGCTCGGACATCATCTCGAAAATCAAGAAGACATACAAAAAAGATCGAGAAGTAAGGACAATCTTAGCCGCGATCAAGCAGCGCTCTGCAACTCTAAAACCAAAGAGTGTAAACGTCACCGGAAGTTGTACCGATACTATTTCGAAGCACACGGCCTTTTACAGTTCCAATCCGTAGCAGATGACAATCCCCGAATCGTTGTCCCCAACGATGTGAACATAAGGCAACAGATCATTGGAGAATGTCACGATGCGAAATATGGAGGACATACAGAGGCTGCGAGAACGTACTTGACGCTAGTGCACCATTGATACTGGTCCAAGATGCTGAAGTCGATCCAGAAACTCATTACAGACTGTGAGCCATGTCGACGGAATAAACCGAGGCTGGAAAAGCTCCCGGCTTGCTCGAATCACTGAACATACCGGATGATCGCTGGCGATCAATCTCGATGAAATTCATCGTGAACTTACCACAGACAAAGCGCGAAGTCACCTCCATTTGGGTTGTCGTCGATCGCCTGACGAAGCGTTGCCATTTCGTGTCCATGACGAAAACTGTAACAACCGAAGGTGCAGCACAACGTTTTGTCGATCACATCTGGAAGTTATACGGAATGCCAACAAGCATAGTATCAGATCGCGATAGGAAATTCGTTTCCGCTATTTGGCAACACATCTTCAAATCGGTCAGAACGAGAATGAGCATGACCGTAGCACGCCGTGCCCAAGGCGACGGGCAGACAGAGCGAATGAATCGCACGCTCGAGTAATGCCTACGAAGCTGCGTGAGACCGTTGCAAGCTGACTGGGATTTACATCTACCGAGTGCCGAGTTGCCATCAGTTCAACAGTAAATCCCAGCACCAAACTTGCACCTTTCGAAGTTGATCTAGGTATATCCCTTTGAATCCACTTCAACTTGGATCGGAGCAGTTTCAGAACGTGACCAAGAGTCGTCGCGGTGCCGAATTCCACAAACGTCAGAATGCAATACTGTTTCGATGTCGAGAAGCACTCGCTCAAGCTCAAGAGAGGTGCGCGACAACTACAACCAGAATCGCGAGGAGCAAGTCTTCAACGTTGGCGACCAAGTGTATTTGAGTTCAACGAACTTTGACCCGAAGGACACTGGCCTACCCAACTCGTCCAAGTTTGGTTCAAAATGGATCGGCCCGTACACGGTAGTACGGAGGGTACACAACCATGCATACGAGCTCAACAGCCAAGCAGGAAACCAGCTCCACTCAGTCTTTAACACATGTCGCTGAAACCAAACAATGAGCCAACACGTCTGTCAAAACCCAGCGAAGTGATACTAGCTAACGGAAGCGTTGGACAAGTGATAAAGAGCATCAATGGAAAGCGACGCCGATACGACGTACTGAATTCCTTGTGGAGTGAGTGCAGTCAACATGAGAACCAGTCGAAAATCTTTCGGAAGTCCCAGACCTTATAGCTAAATTCGAAGAAGAAAGACGGAAGAAGCGAAGGCGGCAATGACAGCAAGAAAAATGAAGGGGGCTCAAAGGCCTAATTGTATTCCCGTACTACATCCCCTACCGTTGTTGCCCCTACATCTTCAGATGTGCTACCGCCTCCGTTGCGTCATCGACATACGTTTATCATGACGACACTTGTAGCCATGCTTCAACTCGGCACGGGTGAACACTCACATGTTGAACCCATTGCTAGTTACTCAGCGGTAGAACAGTTACCGGAGGGCCTTCTTCGTCTCCGTACTGATCCAAAGCGAGAAGGCGTTTACCAGGACCACATGAAACCACGACGAAACAGTGACCAATCCCATCTTGGCCTACACTTACCAAGTAAGTACCTGGGACAATATTTTGACAAAACGTCATCAAGTGTGGAAACATAAGCGCTCGAAGTTGTCAAGATATTCCGGTGAAGTTGAAGAACCTTGAAAACCTGGGGCACATCTTCACGTGAAACTCCATACTTGATAGTAGAAGGTGGTATCCTCAAAAACACCCCACATCTCCATAGTAACAAGATTTGACTGACCGAGATAGTACAACGTGGCCCTAAGAGCATCCAAAAAGCGCTGTCACATTCACCAGCCCAAGCCATGAAAAGAAGAACATCACCAGAAGTTTTCCACTCATCAACTTGCTGCATCACCGGCGAGGGGTTATTCCGTCGCTCCATCCACACCCAGCCCATTTCCAAAGGACGACCCTTCTAGTGTACTATATACCAACGATGCGGTATTTTCCCTGGACATCCAGCAAAAGAACCGTTTCAGACGAAACATCGTAATCCCAGTCGGGGTTCGGTACATAACGGTTTCGATGTCTCGTAGCAGGATGCAACACCGGAATTTTAGGAATTGGGGAATGCTAATGAGAGGTTTCATCCCCACGACGTAGCGAGAGCATCGAGGTCGATCGGCTCCTTCCTCGTCAAGTCGTTGAAGGGTCCCGTTCCAGGAGCCAATTCAGCCGGCCCTTCAAAGTCCTCTTGGTCACCCGCATCAACATTGCCATTTACTTCACCGTCCGACGCCACTCGAACCCGAACTCGTACATCATATCCTGGATGCGTGTGGGCTAGAAACTTTCAGGTGAGACATCAATCGTAGGAGATGGGGATGAGCGGGGACCCAAAGACACTTTGGGGGAGAAGAACTAGCAGTTGGGCACTTGACAACAGACAGAGTGCTTTCACGGAAAAGCTCTTCCCATAGACCCTACTCCTCTGCATTCAGGTCCGCGGCAGGATCGCCACGCTCAGGCATCTCGTCTGGAGAAGGCATGGTCAGTTTAAGGGTCGGATCAAGTGACGAAGCAGGCGCCGTTGGTGCTGCTAACGTAGAAGACATCGCAGGAGCGACTACCGAAGGTGCCACCATCGCCTCAAGTGACCTATCCAAGCCACCAGTAACCAGGCAACCGTAAGGAAGCGAAGGGACAGGTGGCCGGACGTATCCCAGCGAGAATTGACGGCAGGTGACCTTGCGGCTTTCACTCTATTTCGGGAAAGGCAAGTCCAGAGAGACGCGCACGCCAGACAATGGGTGAGTGTTACAGGTTTGGTACAATGGGTGATAGCCTAGGAAATACTTAGTAAAGTTAGTATGGTATAGTCAATATAAAAACCAGATGTAGAGCGGTTGTGGAAGCTTCTAGAAGCTTCCATCCGATTATGTGGAGATGAATTTCGCTGAGGTGGACGTTGAGGCACGGATTGTCAACTACTTCATGACCTTTGACCGGCTCGTCATGTACAATGGCTTGTCCGGCATGCTGGGGTCGAGTCCTGTCATTGATAAAGATGGTCGGTACCGCATGAAGTTGCGCTGCAAGTCCCTATTGACTAATATGACACCAGAGATACTGAAGGGACATTGAAGAGACTTGTCGAGTTGACACATGGCGAGGCAAAGGTAAAGCCCTTGCTTTGCACGACCGGATGATTAAGTGGCCAATGAAACAGCAACAATATCATAAGCTGGGTGAAGCATAGTGTGGGAACCACGGATCAAGGAGGCTTTTGCACCAGCGATGAAGATCAGACAGCGACCTGGTAAACCGCTCCCACAGCACTCGGGTGCTCCAGGGGAGTAATTGCAATGCTGGTGAGCAGTGTAGACCGCCTCGTAATGCAACGGCGAGTTGTGGTCTCCCAAATGCCCTACTGCCACTACAGAGTAGAATGACGAGGTGACGAAAACGCTACGTGCGAAGCGTGAACGTCAAGCAGAATGTGTTAAGCGTGTCACTACTGACGACGAGCTGGTATTTCGGAGTGCGGGTGATTAGCGCTGTGCTAGGCCTGCCGTTTTGTCCGACAGTGGGTCTGACGCTAACACCATCGGGCGACCCGTGTTTTACGAACTTCGGCGTTTGATCCTGGGTTTTTCTATTCAACGAGTGGAATCTCCGGTAAAGGTGATTGTTGCCGGCGGCAACTCGATGATCTGCCGTGAGAAGGCCCATTCCACCTATTAATCGTGATTAGGACTGGCTCACTGCACTGGCGAACATGGGATACCGGAAAGGAACTTTTGCTAGGCCGGACTAACTCTGCCGTCTATAGGAGTCGATCTCGCCGTAACGTTGAACGGCTATGTCGATGAAGTGAGGCAAAGGCAGATGAAAATATGTAACGGGGTTACATGAGGGGTACCCCTGATTGGGTACCAGCTTTAGACGTAGAACGCTTCTGGAGTATTCGTTGTGTGAATACTCGGTCATCAGTGGTGTGGGTCACACACTACCACGTAGGTCGGGTGGTTGAAAGAAAACAAATAGTATTGACTACTTTTATATCGATATATGAAGAAAAACTATAGTTATTTTATTTTATATTACAGACCAAATTATGTAATTAACGAAAAATATATATCTACTCAAACGGGCTATTAATCCATAAGTCCAGGACTATTGAGCTGCCGTTCACTAAACGTTTATACACTCCCTTGAAGCAATGTGCAGTGTGACCCCATCAAACTTGGTAGTGCTTGTAGTCAATCCACGCCTACCGGGTTGTAGATTGACTACCTGAACCCTCTGTGGGCCCAACGAGGTAAGCCAAGATGGTAGAGTGGCGTTTTCCTCATTTGATATACTTAGTTTGAGTCGGTCCGAAAGATGGCGGGTATCTTTGGAGGAAGTGCCATCCGCAGCTTGGCGGCTGCTAACGCCGACACGAGGCAGGTCGAAACATCGGAGGCGTTCGACACGTACGAGCGGAGGATTTATCGCTCACGTACAGGGGCTGCGGCTGAACTAAAGCCAGCCCAGCCAAGCTGTTGAGGCTTACGGTTAATCCCTATGAGGGAGGAGGGAGAGAACCTCACTTCTGGGTCAGAGAGGTAGAGCTCGCTGTGAATGCGGCTCTCATCTCGACTAAGCGACTT
>VOQZ01000408.1:0-22781 GCA_008079305.1 Phytophthora palmivora | reverse complement strand
CATGAGTAAATCTTTTCATTGTTCAAAACGACGAGTCATAAACATGGTGGACAGTTCGACGCCTGAAGTCAAGGTGCAACATCCAAGCCGCCCGACGAAGGCATGTTCCTCTAGCTCTATCGCACTGAAGATTCTACCGGTTGTGGTGATTGTGCTTGCAATCGTCGGCGGTGGTTCATTCACAGAGCGAGAAATTCGATGAGGTGGCACTGAAGACATTGCGAGACACTGGACTGCTGCATCGAGTGCCTTCACGCGTCCTCAATACTATCGGAGTTTTACCAGACAAATACGAGACGGACCTAGTAACGATGCAGGTGCGTCACCTCGTGAGTGAACTCAAGTGCAACGACTCGGACTACACGGCCACGACGCTGTTTGACGGTAAAGTGTTCCCTGTCACGGAACCATGGAGGCGGAGCAACCCATGACCGACGACCGAGTGTTCTTCATGCTCAACGGCGCCAACGACGGCGTCTACGTGTCGTGGAACGGTCAGTTCGAGTGTGTGGGGAAAGCGGCCGAGGTGGCTGCAGCGTGGTTGGGTGCAGACCGTGACGTGATGGTGAACGGCGTACGTCTGTACAATCAGATGGGCTGGCCAGTTCGTAATGAGGCGGAGTTGCGTGCAACGAAGAACATCGTTCACGTGTTGTTGGACTTCCAATTGTGGCAGTGGCCGGGTATCAAGAAGGGGTACAAGTATGTGTTGGAGGACGGTGTGACATTGACGATGGTGGGCACAAGACCCAAAGTATTTGATGTTGAGTATTTTCTAACACAAGCGGAAGCAGACAAGATTATCGAGTTGGGGTCACCGCATCTTGGTCGGTCGAAGGTTGTTAGCAAGAAGAACTCGTCGGTGGTCTCGACATCCCGAACAAGCCACACAGCTTTTCTCCCAGATAGCTTTTTTACGCGAGATTTTCGTGTGCGTTCAGCTCGTGTAGCTCGACTTGCAAGTCCCTCTTTTGTGGAAGGACTTCAGTTGGTGCGTTACAACGCGGGCGAGTTCTACCGCAAGCATTTGGATACGTTTGCATCACGTGAGTTCTTGCCAAAGGGAGCTGAGCACAAGTATGGCATGAACGCTTACAAGGAATGGGCAAACTGGGCTGCTAACAAAATTCGTGAGCTGAGCGCACAACGTGAAATCCTGATGACTTCCGTGAAGGGGGACCACTCTTTCCCAATGCAGAAGATAACCAACAATTCCCGAATGCTTTATTAAAGCAGTTTTACCTTGAAGCGAATGACACCAACTTGTTCAAGGCTTTATCGGATGAGGTATGGCTCACCTGGCTGGATGAAAATGTTAATAACAACGCTACAGGGGTCATGAGCGGCCTTCTTGCAGACGACAAGAGGCCAGGGTACTTACCCTCCTAGTCCAAGCGTGGGAAAAAGCGCTGGGGCTACCGGAGTTGCATTACACTTTTCCAAAGCTGATATAAACTCCGTCTCACATTTCTTTGCTTGGGTGCGTTGGGCCAAGGAGCGTATCGACTTTTTGGGTGACGAAGTTCCACTTGTAGCTCGCCCATCGGGACAGATGTACCCGAAGTTCTCGGTCAAGTTTCAAAAGAAACTGCTTGAGTGTGTTCTGGATGATCATACTCCAGGGCTGATCAAGCGTATTACAAATGCTGAATGGTACGAATATATGGCTGGACACCGGGGCGAGAATAATATCCTGTTTAATGTGCTCAAGGCGTTCCCGCAGTTTGCAGAGCTGGTGATCAAAACGTGGGAATCTCGCGTGAGTGTGCCTGCTTCATTGCGCTACAAGTTGCCTCCTTATGTCAAGCATTTTCACCCACAGCGCTACGTTACACTCTTCTTGTACCTCAACAATCAAACCAAGGTTGGAGGTGAGACGGTATTTCCCTACTCTCTCGATCGATATTCTGATCAAGACATTGTTCGCGATGGTATGGATGAGTGCTCTTCGGGGTTGGCGGTGCCTCCACTTGGTTTGCACGCTTCGCTATTCTACGTTCAAACACCTGAAGGTGACGTGGACATGTTCAGTCGTCACGGCGGCTGTCCCCCTCAAGAAGGCACTAAGTGGGGTTCGAACTCATTCATGTGGGATTCAGATGCTGAAGAAGCTGCAAAGCTGTGGAATGCGAAGTAAACCCCCGTGACAAGGACGATCTACGCGATCTAAGCTTGCGATTTCGATGTAAATCATTCAATGATTTTGTTTGACTACTGTAGTTTTGCAGCAGTTGATCTACTCTTTCTACTACTTCGGAGTAACTCTGCGTACACAAATTGTGCGTTCAAATGTGAATCCTGTGGGTACAGTCCAGAAAAAGTATCACTTCACCAAATCAACCAAGTGCGGCAATCAAGCTTATTGATGAGCCAGTGCCGTGTGACTGCTACTGCCTTGAGCTATGCAACCCACACGTCGAAAATCTGGCAGTGAAATTGTTTGCACGACACCATGTCCACTGCATGCTGGCGATGGTGTCTGCATCTCCCAAATCATATTTCATCCAATCACAAACCGCTCTTGGACTTCCTGCCCAATCACCAGACAGCAGATCGTATTTGACACTCGTCGACATGGATACGCGCAATGGCGTCGCCACCTGCCCTTTACCTGCTCGCGACGCGCTACCGACGGCACGTCCTGCCGCGCTAGTCATTCCTGCATTCGCGCCGTTTAGCACAGCCCTTCCAGAGCCAAGCACGGTCTTCTAACTCGCTTTACCGGCTGAGATATGGCCAAAAAATCCCCAACAACTGGCCCCGAAGCGGATGAAACACCCGTCGCCAAGACGGGCGCGCCCCATTGAAGGCCAGAGCCCTATCCAAGTCACTGTCATCTTCTGTCTCGCTCGTGACGCCGCTTCTGGTCGTGGCTGCAGCTGTGGGCTGGGGTAAGTATGCACAAAGGGAGCTACAGGCCGAGACGATGGAGGACCTGGTCGCCAAGGTATCGGACAGATTCAACACACAGTTTAACGAGCTCTTGAAGCCTTCTACTGCTAGTGGAGAGCAGGATCATGAGCTGCTGTACAAGTACGATGACGAGCAGCTCATTGCCATGGAGGTGCGCCAACTCGTGAGCGACTTGAGCTGTAGTGACGACAATTACGCAGCCAGTCCATTGTTCGATGGCAAGCTTTTGCCTGTGCAAGAACCTATGCAGCTGGAGAAGCCGATGGACAACGACCGTGTGTTCTTCATGTTGAATGGACGCAATGACGGTGTGTACGTGTCTTGGAACGGAGACTTTAACTGTATTGGCAAAGCAGCAGAGCTGGCGGCGGCGTGGCTCGGAGCTGACCGCGATATCATGGAAAATGGCGTGCGGCTATACAACCAAATGGGCTTTCCCGTCCGCAACATGAGGATCTTGCTGCAACCAACAATATAGTGCACATTTTGTTGGACTTCCAGTTGTGGCAGTGGCCAGGTATTGAGAAAGGACACCGATACGTGTTGGAAGATGGTGTGGTGCTCACTACCGTGGCCATGAGCCCAAAGTGTTCGACGTGCAGTACTTCTTGACTCAGAACGAGTCGGAGAAGATTATGGAGCTGGGTATGCCTGGTTTGTCTCGTTCCAAGGTGGATGGCAGCAACTCGTCCAAGGTCACTTCCAAGTCGCGCACGAGTCACACGGCATTCCTGGAGGACAGTCACTTTACACGCGATTTCCGTGTGCGTGCTGCACGTGTGGCTCGCCTGCCAAGTCCGACGTTTGCTGAGCGCTTGCAGCTACTGCAGTACAACGCTGGAGAGTTTTACCGCCAACACTTCGACACGTTTCACTCGCGTGACTTTTTGCCTAAGGATGCGAACGCTTTCTACTACGAGGATTATGAGGAATGGACCAAGTGGGCCGCCGAGAGAACTTCGTGGTCTGGATCAGAGCAAGTTGACTGAGGAATTTCGCGAAGGTGGTGCTCTATTCCCCAATGCGGAGGATCAACAGACCTTCCCTAATGCTCTCCTGGAAGTATTCTATCAGAAGATGGTGTCAGCTAACATGTTCAAGGCGTTGTTCGACGAGGAATACGAGCGCTGGATACGGATTAACCTCGACAAGGATGCTGTGGATCTCGTTAAGGATCTGATGGATGAGAAGAGGCGCCCGTCGTACTTGCCGCGCATTGTCCAGGCATGGGAGGAGAAACTTGGTCGTGGTGAACTTCGCTACACATTTCCAAAACCTCAGGTGAATGGTCAGTCACACTTCTACAACTGGGTACGTTGGGCAAAGGAACGCGTGAGCTACCTCGGAAACGATTGTCCGTCTATTGCCCGCCCCAATGGTGACCTATACCCGCAGTACACGGTGGAGTTCCAAGAGCGCTTATTGGAGTTTGTCCGCGAAGATTACAGCGACGATTTCATCATTCAAATGACGAACCAAGAATGGTTTAACTGGCTCACGGAGAACCGCGGCCGCAACCTTGTGCTGTTCCAGGTGCTCAAGTCCTTCCCTCACTTTGCTGAGTTGGTTATCCGAACGTGGGAGTCCCGTGTACGAAGCCCTCTGCTGCGCTACAAACTGCCAAAGTACGTGAAGCACTTCCACCCTCAGCGTTACGTGACATTGTTCATGTATCTCAACAATCAGACCAAGGTTGGTGGTGAGACGGTGTTCCCCTTTGCGTTGGACCGCTTCTCAGACGAGGAGATCGTGCGTAATGGAATGGACGAATGTTCCAAGGGTTTGGCTGTACCGCCTCGTGGTTTGCACGCCTCGCTGTTCTACACGCAGACACCCGAGGGTGACATCGATGACATGAGTCGCCACGGTGGCTGCCCACCTCACGAAGGAACGAAGTGGGGCTCCAACGCGTTTATGTGGGATTCAGACGCCGATGAAGGTGCCGAGCTCTGGACCACCAAGTAAGCTATCAAGTGAAGCTCTATATGTTAATTCACAATGGAAGTAGTGTTTGCATTTTGAGAATTTTACTGCTACTGTTATCTCGATTGACGAAAACGATGAGGTCTTTGGAACGGTTCTTGACCCAAGGTGGTCGGAACGCAAAGTACAGACCGCCATCACCAGGCTTTGCATTCCAGTCTTCAGCTATTCTGTACAATCCGTACTTGCTCGCCACTCGGTTAGTCTTGCAGAACACGTTCATATACGCAACGAGACCGTTCTCACACTCAATCGACACTTCGTTGAAGCGAACCACGATGTTTTCATCCTTAGCAGGGGAAATGGAGAAGTCGAGGCCCTGCCAGTCGGTAGCGATGACCTCATGCATTCTCGTGAATGATCTGCGGCATGAGTTTGCGTGTGACAGCATTCACTGGTGGGCGTTGTCCACATGGTACAAAAGCCCCATGCAGGATCTTTTTCTCCTCAAGGTAGCGCATGCGCTTCTTTTCCTCCTGTAAATCCGGATACGGCTCGTGCATGTGCGGATACCGAAAGTTGGTAGCACCGAAGGCGTCCTCGTGTTTGAGCCTCGCAGCGGCCGAGCCACTCACGAAGTTTTGTCCACTAATCTCTGTGCGCTTTGCTTCGGAACGAAGTCTCTCCATATGCGCCTGGCCGTTGGTTAGGCTGGATCGCGACGGCGTGTACTCGAACTTGTTGAAGAGACCGTTTTTGGTGACATTCTTGCCTGCCTTGGGCTGCATGAGTCGATTCTCGTTCATCTTCTCGAATCGCGCCTGATTCACGGCATTATTTTGCAGTCGAGCAGGGATTTTCTGGATGTTAGCGTAGTTTCCAGCACCGAAAGCCTTGCGGATCTGGTCAGCCTCAGCATTGGCGTATTCCGGCAAAATGGACGAGAACGTGGGGCGCATATATCGCGGAGGTATCTTAGTCTGCTCGGATTGTTGTGCATCCTCGTCATTGCTAGACGAAAGTGTCGCCATTCCTGCTGTCTCGTGATACTAGCCTCATATACAGACCTCAGTCACAGGTTAGAGGACGAAGATAAGGTTGTCATGAGCTATAAATGCTCTGATTGGTTTCTTTGTTGAAGTTGGCCCATCCCCTTAAGTTCGCCTTAAGTTCGATGGTCAAGTTGCAGTTGCCGACATCTGTGGCTGTTAAATGACGTGACCTGATAGTAGGTCTTATGCTCGCTGCTACGTTGCTTTGAGTCCCGCGCTTCGCTGTCACCGCGCAGGCAATCCGTTGGTGGAGCCCTCGTCCAAATCCTAGCGCCAGCTCTGCGCAGAGCGCTGCAATGGAGACTTCTGTAGTTCCTACTGTCCGTCCACACATGCTCGAAAGCGCAGAAGAAATGGCGGTACCATGGAGCTAGCGAAGATGATTTCTACCGTGCGACTGCGACGACGCCGACGTCGCCAACACAGCGGAGACCAAGACAGCACGCTCAGATGCTGTGGCCCCTCTATGGACACGAAGCTGCGCTAGAGGCCACAACTCGTCGGCCCTTCTCGGTGTAAAGCGTGGTGCAGTCGCTCGCTCGAGAGCGGACCAACGGCAGGATTGGCGACTCTGGCTCCTTCCAACAGTCTCACCGCAATGTCGTGACTTCGTAGACCCATTACAGTGCCTCCATCACAGGACACTCTACATGTAAGCAACACTTTACAAGTGGCACGCCACCTCACTCACAAAGACTGCGTGTTGTCTATGGAGGACGGCGACCAGAGGCACCTTATCCGCCGGCCGTTATGATTGGTCTAGACGACTGAACGACACACTCAAGGGTCTGACTACTTCGACAGAACCAGGCGCATTGCGTCCATCAATTGGTGCAAATTCGCTCAAATCCCTTTCATTGGTGCATAATCCCTCCCCTCTTCTTCTCGTGGAGCCCCCTCCTCACTCCCAGTCGCCGATTCCGCGCTGCCTGCTCCATGGGTCGTAACCTCTTCGACTTTAACATCGCCAACAGCAGCTCCAAGTTCCTCAGCGGTAAAGTAGCCGAAGACCTCAGCACAGTCGACGCGTCCCTCTCGTCCACACGCAGCACCGCCAGTTCCTCGACCGAAGGCCTTCCCCCCACAGACATGGAGGCGCTCAACCACAGTCTCAACTCGGCTCCGCATCGCAGTCGAGCCGCAGACCACAGCGCCAGAGGTGACCGCAAACCCATGACGTTCACTACCACGAGCTCCATCACGGGAACCAACACGACGACGATCGTATCGGGGGCCACACGCACCAAGCACCAGGTCACGTCCACAATGCCAACGCTGCGGCTGAGTCCAAGGCCAGTAAAAAGTGCTCAGTCTGTGGCAAGAGCTTCAATCCACTGCGGAGACGACACTATTGTCGCACGTGCACAGCTGTTGTCTGCAGCTCGTGCAGCATCTCGAGGAAAGTCGAGAGTACGTTCGAAGGCGCCATTACAGTGCGCATGTGTGTGAGCTGCAAACTCAGCTCCATTGCGTCTCAGGATGATTTCTACGACCGCATCTTCTCGACCAATGGAGGAGCTAATGCTACGGCGGAATCACTCCCAGGGGGAAGTGATGGAGACTTTACCACGGATCGACTGAGCTTTGCTAGCTACTCATCGGGAACGGGCAATGGCTCGAATGCTTCGAAGGACGATCTGGCAATAGGGACTTCCAACATGGACTCCCAAGCGCCAATGGACAAACGTACGGCCAGTGCATCGAACCTTCCCGTTCGACGCAAATCTAGCACTACTAGTGGCAATGGAAACAGTGAACCGACGACGGCTCGAGGACGTCATGGGTCGTTTACTGGACCTCAAGCTGTTACAGAGGACTGCCCTTGGTGCATGAACGAGGCTTGTGCTCCGCTGCATGAGTACTTTGAAGTGCCGTACCCGTTTTTCCTGGAACTTGCTGACCCAGCTGCCAAGAACCAGTACATTGCAGCCAAGCACCTTGATAACGAGAAGGAGCGCCTTCGTTCGGTTCGTACTATTCGTGGTGCTCTGAAGGCAGGCACCTCGGCCTCCCAGACAATCATTCAGCTTTGTAACATGGCTGCTATTGCTACGTCGAGTCCGATGGCGCTGGTGGGTCTCCTGGATAAGCATGTGTATGTGCCGTGTGCTGAGACTGGTCTCGGATCGCTGGACAAAATCGACCGACAGAAGAGTTTGGCGGCTCACGCCTGTAGAAATGGATCGCCACTGGTTTGCAGTGATTTGACGCGCGACGTTCGCTTTGCCGCTAATCCCTGGCGGCGAGATGTGTTGCAGGCGCAATTCTACGCAGGTATCCCGCTTACGCTTTCGAATGGCCACACGATTGGAGCTATTGAAGTATTCGATGTGACCCCGCGGTTTGCCTGTATGGATGTCATTTCGCAGTTGCAGACTGTGGTGCGTGGTCTCCTGCGCAAGTTTGAGGAGATCCTGGCCAAGAACCCAGCTACAGGTGAGGATGATATTCCACACAAGTCGTCGTCTTCGTCAGGGCGGCGAACACCAAAGAGTGAGAATGGTGAAGGTAAGCAGCGCACCCCGCGAGCTCCGGCACCTAGTGCACCTAGTGCTCCAGCTATTCCGCCGCCAAAGAAGTCGCCGAAGCCGTCATCACGGTCTCCTGCAGTTCCTAGCCACAAGCCATCAGGCCCAGCTCCTCAACCACCGAAGCCCGCTGCACCGAAAGAAGAGCCAAAACCTGCGCCCCCCGCACCACCGGTAGCACCGCCAGCACCACCAGCTCCAGCTCCGGCAGTAGCACCAGCACAGGTAGCAGCACCCGCAGCAGGCGCTGAACCATCTCAGGAGGAGATGGAGATGCGGCTGATGCAGCTACTGTCTCAAACTACTAGCACACAGGAACAACTGCGCAACCAGCAGGGGCAGATGGTGAGCGCTATTAGCAGCCATTCGAAGCAGATTAACGACCTGGCCAAACAGCTTGAGCGGATGGAATCGACGCTCGCTGCCAAGCTCGGTGTGGACACCGATGATGATGACGCACCTTCGAAGGAGGATGCGGACGCAGCAAGTGCGTAGTGGGCTCAGCCCATCCAGTTGCCCAGGTAGTGAAATAATCCAGCGGCGCCTTAGCAGCGTGCTGTTGTGCAAGTAAGGTAGGCCCCGTGCATGCTCACTTTGGTTCGCACGGCATTTGTCATGCGTTTTACTCCCGTGTACGTGAATGAACCAGAGCAGAGCACAAGACGAGAAAACTAGGAGCTGGTGATAATGAACGACAGTGTTGCCATCCTTGTTGATCTGCTACAGATGAATATTAAAGCTCAGTCGAAATCAGTAGGAAGTTGTTCCTGTTAATTAGATACTAAGGTGGTGTCCTAGGCGACTTGGCCTTCGATGTCCAACTTGGCTGCCAAAGTGGCTTCTATCCTTTCGAGTTGCTTGGCCAAGTTGTTGATTTGCTTCGAGTGGCTAGTGATAGCATCACCATTTGGCCCTGTTGAGTTCGAAGTTGTTCCTGCGTAGTTGTCGTTTGCGATAGTAGTTGAAGTAATTGTGCCTCCATGGGATTCACGGGGGCCTCAACCTTCTTCTGAGCTGGTTCTTCCTTCTGCTTTTCAGCTACTGCCTGTTCCTCTTGCTCTTCCTGCGTTTCTGCAGCTGCAGTCATGATCTCTTCGAACAGATTGAGCAGTCCACGAACCACAGTTTGAAGTTGACCCAGCACCTCACCACACTCGAATCGCGGTTGAACGTCGAACACTTCCAATGCACCAACTGTGTGTCCGCTAGAGAGAATTAGCGGAATACCAGCATAGAATGCTGCATTGTTGAGACTCTCCTGTCGCCATGAATTCCCCTTGAAGCGCACATCTCGAGTCAAATCGGAGCAAACGAGTGAAGTTCCACTACGACAAGTGTGTGCTGCCAACGACTGCATTCGAGGCACTACAGCGCCGAGACTAACACCATGCTGAGACCCCAAGACGTAGTTGTCACGATCGAGCAGACCAACAACAGCAATGGGACACTGAGAAGCTATAGCTGCCATGTTGCAAAATTGACGCAGCACACGGGTGGCACTGGGTGTGGCTGCCATAGTGACCAGCAAGGTTTCAACAGACTTGATGCATTCGTTGTCGTTGTCCAACCGCTTGGCCGTCACGAACCCAGCATCAATTGGTGGATCTACTGGGTAGGAGATCTGCAGGAATTCCGTGACCGGCGAGCAGTTTTCGTTCTGGCAGTGATGGCAGAATGGACCTAAGGTTTCCTGGCTGGAAACAGCGAGACCGTTTGATCTGCGTCGAATGTTGTTGCTCATTCGATCACTTGTCGACGACGTGGAAGTTAAGACATCACTGGCACTTTGCGAGGTCTGTAGCTGCGGGTTACCGTCCACAGTATCCTCCGCTTCACCCACGAAGCTGGCATTGGAGCTGAGTTTGCAACTGATGCAGACACGCGATGGCGATACCGGTCCTTCCATAGACTCACCGTTGCTTATCGCTCTGCTGATCACACTGCAATTGCTGCAGACAACTGCTCGACATTGACGACAATGGTGCCGTCTACGCAATGGATTGAACGACTTGGTACACACTGCACACTTCCTGGCCTTCTTCTCGACTGCATTGTCGGTCGTTGTAGAGCCACTGTGACTGACGCTGAGACTCGAAAAGCGAGCAACTTCGTCGTCTGAACCAGGAATGAGACTGACGCCTCGTCCACTATCTGATGAACTTGTTGATCGATCCAGAATTGTTGAGCTGGAAGCAGCACGTCGACTGCCGCTTGAGACGTTGCTAGCAGCAGTGCGTGAGCTCGCGTCAACTGCATCATGACTTGCAATGTACTTCCAGAACTTGCGCGAATCCATGTATTTCAAGAAATGAGCAACGTAATAGTCGTCTTCTGTCTCCAAATTGTCCTCATTATCAATTGCGACGATCACGAATGGCTCGGGGGAGTCAGTAAAGTCTCGGTCCCACATGACATGATGCAGTAAATTCATGCCCACTAATTGTCGACAAAATGCAGCAGCGGTGACTCGATCTGGCACGAGTCCTTGATCCACCAGAAACGTTACTATCGTTTCGCCCGTTGCACAACGCACCGTCATATCGGAACGAATACGAATCGGGTGCAACATCAAGTCTTGACGCATTTTCGTAGTAACCGGAGCCAATTCCAATACCCCAAAGCGAGGGTCTTGACCTCGGGGACTTGCAAGACATTGCAAGTTATTAGCAATCGTTTGCACCCACAGATCTCGATCTTTACGTGACTTGGTACGGAAATTGACTTCCGTCTTGGGTAATAGTCCCCCATTGCAAGTCAAGTCAAATCGCCTTGGAAACTTAGTGGACGCCTCTGGATTCGAGATATCCGTGACACTGACGCCCAGACCGAGCTCAATTGCACCTTGACGTTGTGAATCGCGCTCTCGTTTGTAAACGCAAATCCATCGACCTTCGAGTCGTACGAAGCTGTCGGACCAAGTCGAGAAAGCTCCTGACTTGAATTTGACCTCGAGGGGCCCAGCCAACACTTGCAACGAACCTAACGACGGCATCTTGTGCAGCAGATGAGTTTTCTACGAGTGGCGGGATAAGAAGACAGCAGGACGAGAGAGGATTGCGATGGACTAAATGACTGCACGACCAGATGGCGGAAGCAGAGGGTGTCGAGTTCCAAGGAGGTAGAAGCACGAAGAGGTTGAACGTGGTAGAACGAAGGGGTCACTTGATGACTGGCGTGACTGTGATGTCGCCACCTGCCCAACGTTCGTGGATGGAGATAATCGAGAGGAACAAGATGTGATGGAGGTGGTGTGTCTTTTATATTTATAGTGCCATGAAAATACTCGCATGGAATGCAGGAAAGAGACGGCATCAAGTGGTGACTGACTTACACTTTCATTCCTTTTGGAAGCGAATGCACCAACTGCGGAAATTACGACGAAACCCGAACTATCTGGATTTCGTTAACATTAGTTCCCATGGATTACCAGATTTTGAACGCATGGCCCGTGGCCGTCTCGAACAGCGTGGAAGTCGTTTGTGGGAATATTCAAAACTAATACCGTGCTATACACGGGGAAGCTCTGGATTGAATACAACTAGGCGTTATGAAATATATGAAATGCTTGTGACAATTCGAGGTGCATCAAAATCATCGAGAGTAAGTGACACCTACATCTTAAAATTCTCAGCAACAATACTAAACATGTTTTCGCTGCAAAATGCGATTGAAAAAGATTAGCGGGTTGAGAGGACATAAGTAATCGCTGCCGGATTCTAAAGCTTCTAGGCGCGAATTCTCCTGCATTGCATCTTGCAGCGGAGTGAAATACTTAAGAAAACTTAGCGATAACGGCTCCATAAGATACAGTTGACACAGTGTTTTCACTCAGTGACAGCAACGTAAAATGACGAACGTTGAGGAGAATGCCGTGTTGAATGCCGCAATGGACCAAGAATAATCTTTATCACTGTTAGGCCCTGGCGTTTTTCACTGGTGAGAGCGAAAGCAGGAACTAAGGGGACTTGTTTCACAACCACAGTGAACGAACGCTGAAGGATGATGATCTTTACATTTCTCTAAAATTGAGTTACCAAATAGCTATACATTGTGCTGCCCAGTTCATTGCCTGTGTCGGTAGTTTTGCTGCCTTCTTACCACAGCGTGTGTCTGTGTCAGTGCAACCACTGCATAGCATGCAGCATATAATGCGTGCTGCACATTTGAATCATGCAACCACTTAATCACGAACGGGTCTATAAGTTGTGTTTTTTTCGCGGGATTGTCACAATATCTGTTTAAACCCGTGCGGTTCAGACAACATTCCTGGGTGATTTGGGTTTTGATGTTGCAGGTAGCCGCCACAGGTAACATTCACTGGGACCTTTTAAATATCCAGCGGCTATCTAAAACTGCAGGTTCGATGGTATCAATGATGTATTAAACCTATCACTTAGAATATTTTGATATATTGCATATATAAGAAAACAGAAGAATAACCCCCACTTGTCAAGAAATTTCAAAAAACATATTAAATGTATCAGTCTTTGTTTTTTGACAAGTTCTATACATAGCAACTGTATTGAGATTTTATTTTGGGTATCCGGTATATAATATTCCAAAGTTATTTTGGGTAGAATGACCTCTTTGTAGAAACTCTGGATTAAAATCCAGAGAACTGAAGCTTCCTGTTTCCTCACTTTTTCTTGTATAATCTTGTCGCCATTGTAGTGAGATTAACTTACCGATTACGGTATTCGGTCAATTGGTCGTGTCAGTGTGAAATGAAGCCCAAGGTGCACCAAAGCCCAGGCATGAAGAATGCTGCTCGAAGCGGTGTTCCTCACTGTGGTGATGCCTCAACTACGATCGGCATATATTAATTAAGCTAGCAGCAAATTAAGGAAGCAACCCGTCCCGACTAAAAGCAAGGGTAATGTCGGGAACATCCAGTCTAACGTGTTGCAACAATAACCGCATGGTGCAAATGTTATGATAGTAAGAGCAAAGAGTGTCTTTCAAAAGCAAACGCGGAGGACGCAACGAAGAAGGACGACATGGCTTGGACTTCGGCCATATTTCAGTACAACTACACGTTTACTTTGTACATTATTTATTATAATAAGATGACTGGATAACAGTGCCACCCCACCGTCGAACTAGTGTTTTGCCCCAGACAATTGATAAAAGCCATCTCGAAGGTGTCGTCGGTTTACTCATTGCTACAAAGTTTGGCGAGGAGTGAAGTGGATAATTTCCAGTAGTAGCGTAAAGAGTGCGTGTAGCACAGACGACAGGGATGAAAATACATGTTTTACAGAAGTTACCTCGAAGCAAGTGACTTTGGACATCAGTCGAGAATGTCGAGCAACTTTCTGTCGTTGTGCTGCGACCCCACTCAGCACAACCACGGACCTAGCTCGACCGAGCGAAATTTGGGGCCCAGCGGGCTCAGTTAGATGAGAATTTCGATTTATAGGGCAGCTGAAGCGAATTAGATAGTTGATTAATTACTGTAGCCTCGTTGCAGAAATGACAATTCCACTGAGAAACATTGTGATAGATTGCTAAGAAATATTGCGTGCAGCGTAGTTTCAGATGTTTGGCAATCCCCGTATTGGTGCTTGTTGGCGTCGGACCTCCAGTGAAATCAACTTGTGCAGCGGTGACTTCAACTATCGGTGAGAACTTCTCAACGATTTAATCCTCCGCAGCAAACCGGTATGCTTAACTTTGTTTCACTATGTACCGGTAGCATTGTGAGCTTTTTTGGGTCGTGTCCATTTTTTGGGAATTTGTAATTAAAAGCAACAGTTTTGTTCCCAAAATATGGACACTGCCCATTTTGGCTTTGGTTTTGGTGGTGACTCCCGAAATCGAGCGGTCAGAATTGCTTGCCGAACTGATGCTGACTCTCGCGCGCCGCTCAGGAGCTCTGGCCCGGACGTCGGCCGTCCGCTGCGCCTCGGCAGTCCCCGCCACGTCGTCCTCTGCGCCTGCTGAGCGTGGCAACATCCAAGACTTGCTGGCCGGCAATGCGACGGCCCGCAACGGCGTTGGTACGAGTCCCTCGTGTACAATCTCTCGTCAATCTTCTCACGTGCCTCTGCTCTAGAATACGTCGTGTCCCGCGTGGATGACCTCGTGAACTGGGGCCGCAAGAGCTCGTTGTGGCCCATCACCTTCGGTCTCGCCTGCTGCGCCGTCGAGATGATGCACTCGGGTAGGTGTCGGTCCCTCATTTAAGATGAAGCTCGTGTAACTGATTTCCCTCGTTGTAGCTGGTTCCCGGTACGATTTCGAACGTATGGGTATGGTGTTCCGTGCGTCACCCCGTCAGACGGACGTGATGATCGTGGCTGGTACGCTGACGAACAAGATGGCGCCTGCTCTGCGTCGTGTGTACGACCAGATGCCCGAGCCCCGCTACGTTGTGTCCATGGGAAGCTGTGCCAATGGAGGTGGGTACTACCACTACTCGTACGCTGTAGTGCGTGGCGTGGACCGCGTTATTCCCGTGGACATTTACGTACCTGGCTGCCCACCCACGGCTGAGGCGCTGCTGTTCGGTCTCATGCAGCTTCAGAAGAAGGTCAAGGGCAACAAGTCGCTGCTGCTCAAGTTGAGGAAGTAAACAGTTGTCGCGATGAGACGCTGCTGACAGCTACTTAGCTTCTGTATAACGTTGAGAAGACACAAGACAATGAATTTCATGAACACAACACATGATGGCAAGAAGAAAGCAGTTGTACGTACCACATGCCCTCATGAATCACTTCATAGTGTAGTGTTCATGTTCCAAATTCACGTGGTACCCTTGACTAGCTGCCGAGATCTCTGGTGCACAATCATGACCAAACTCTTCCAGGAATCGTCAGAGCTGCTCTGTCTTCAGCACTAGGCGTGATCAGCCTGTGACGGCATCAACTGATAAGGCTCAACAACGTGCCAATCAAATCCGACAGACCGCTGATATGAAGTCGAAATCCCGAACGCTTTCAACTCGCCCTTCTTACACTTTAGCTGGAGTCGCAAAATCTCTGAGTGGTAGTCCGTCCACCTTCGGGTTGGTTTGTTGTCCTTGAAATGACGAGTTCCAATATGTATTCCTCAATTACTTGCTAACTGGAACAACCCGAAGGTTCTCAACACAAAGAGAAGTTGCTGAACCAAAACGTTGCAATTGTCAGTGTGGCCATCATCACGAGAGCATAATCTTGTATTTCAAAAAAATAGTTTAGTACCGGGCCTCAACACTTGATCTCTTTACTTATCGCTAGTGTTTGCCGCTCACACGATAGCAAGCCCACCGTCTTTTGCAACCATAAAGAGGTGGCCATCAACAAGAGTGCAGGTGCCGGCGCAATCTGCCATTGCTACCTCTCCTTTCTTCTGCGCTTTGCCTCGCTCCTGGCCGCAGGTTTCACAGCCCTCGGACATCCCGAGCTTTTACTTTTGGTAGCCTCAATTGACTACCATTATGTTTCGCATTGGTTGCCAACTTCTGCACCGCAGCGCTCATCCTGTTGTTACCAGCTCGACGAGAACAATTCAGACTACCTCCCTGGTAGCTGGGGTACAAGCTCAACACCAGGAAGAGCTGCAGGTCTCACGTGGTAATGTCACCGACCTCCTCAACGGAAATGCGGCTGCCCGAGACAGCGCCGGTAGGTGACCCCTTTGTCGGATTTTGAGCTTCTGCAGATTTATAAGCTTGACGTAATAACACACCACTACCGCGTCCCCGGAATGACAGAATATGTTGTGTCCCGTCTTGACGACCTCGTGAATTGGGGCCGCAAGAGCTCTCTGTGGCCCATTTCGTTCGGTTTGGCATGCTGTGCTGTCGAGATGATGCATGCTGGTACGTTTCTGTCATCATAGAGGTGACAAATACTTACATTAGTTTGATTCAGCCGGTTCGCGTTACGATTTCGAGCGTATGGGTATGGTGTTCCGCGCGTCGCCCCGTCAAACCGATGTCATGATTGTGGCCGGGACACTTACCAACAAGATGGCCCCTGCTCTTCGTCGTATTTTCGACCAAATGCCGGAGCCTCGATACGTCGTATCGCTCGGAAGTTGTGCCAATGGAGGTGGTTATTACCACTATTCCTATGCGGTGGTTCGTGGTGTGGACCGTATTGTACCAGTCGACATTTACGTTCCTGGATGCCCTCCAACTGCTGAGGCTCTTGTCTTCGGACTGATGCAGCTCCAGAAAAAAGTAAAGGGTAATAAGTCGTTGCTGCTAAAGCTGAGGAAGTAGGCAAACAGAGCAAATTCCGGATGAATTTTACTCTATCACAAACAAAAAAATGAATTGGACAAGCAACATTCTCGGGATCACTCTACTCAGACATCTTGTACGTTTTCCATGTTTGCTGTACTTGTGGAACATAACATATAGCTCGTGTATGTACTTCGAAAGCGCAGTGAAGCGGTGCCACGAAAGTTATGTTTCTTGTCCCCAGTTCCCCGGCTGCTTGTACCTCGAAGACGAAAACGTTGGTGGTCGTTTTCATTGCAACGTGAAGCGATCTATTACGAAATAACCGTTGCACAGAATGAATGAACCACGCCCAATTAATAACAATTTATGAATCAACACGCTGCCAAAACATGTCTAAAGGTATTGCTAGATTGAACACAAGCAAGTCGCACATGAAAAGCTTTGTATTCGTGCAAACATCTTAACAAATCTCTTGTTGGTATGGCCCTTGTTCAACGTGCTCAAGAAGCAAATTCTGCAACATTTGCATGATCGCTCGCATCTTGTTTCCTAGCAGCGTATAAACTACATCGTGTGTACGCAAGTCCATTAAAGAGTGGAGCCAGCGACAGGAGCTACTGTATGCAGTTTATAACAGCTCTGCACCACCGAAGCTCGAGACGGATCCGATAACGCCGGAGATATGACAGACCAGAATGGGGCTTCGAAGAGAATTTCTCCATTAGGGAGACAAAACTTCATTGCACCGAGCAGTATGACTTGTTCACCTTCCTTACATTGGCGAAATATACAAACTCCATCCATGCGCAGCGGACCCTCATTCACATCCACGGTGTAGCTCTTTTCAGATGAGCTGTCGTTGGTCCAGGGCCCCTGTTGCGATAGTTCAATATCAAGTTAGCACCTCAAGCACAAACCAGACCTGAACTTAAACACTAGGTACTCACAGGCTTACAGGACTCATCTTCTGATCGTGCGATTGCATGCCATACGATATCTGCGGCTTGCTTTGCTGGACAAGCCATCGGTGTGATCGTGTTTGTCTCAAGGTAGCTTCCTAAAATCTCGTGATTCTTGGTCTCACTTCGACAGCAAACAGACAAGTTGTCTTCAAGTGCCGGAAATTCCATAGTTGCTTCTAGACGTAGACGTTCCAGACTACTAGATAAGCTTAACAGCATGTCACTGCTGAAAACCGCAGACCTTTCAATAGTAGGCTGAAGGTGGTGCACAAAGTAAACATCCTGAAATCATTCAGATTGTCAGTTATCTCAACAAAAGCAGATTCATATTGACCAAACACGCACCTCTCTCACTTCCATCTTGCTAACTATCCGGCGTATCAACCTCAAAAGTTTCGCTTGAGTTGCATGAATGGACTTTAACTCTTGGTTGATAGTCTCAGCATCGTACCACTTCTTGTACTCGATTCGTAGTTGCTTTTTCCAGACGTTCTCGTCTTTCATTTCATCCTTCTCCATCACCACTTTTGGTGCTTTCCGCCGCTCAAGCTGCTGTTCGAGTAGTTGCACTTCAAGTCGAAGTCTACGCACGTCTTCGTTGCGACGGCGCTGCAATGCTGTCGAGTACGCGACATTATCCTTGGTACGCCTGCCTTTTCGTTTAGTGGTTGATTGATTCTTTTTCATTGTTCCTCAAGGGATTAAATTGTGAGCTGGAAGAATTCAAAGTGAGTGCTGCCAAGCGAAACGGGATGATGTTTATGAACTTGGAATGATTACGTCAAGTGCTGCCAAAACTGAATTGGAGTACCGGTATAGGGTAAACCAACATGTAATACTTGACATTATGCATACGTAGGTAGTGTTCACTCAGCTATCCGAATTTGATTCGTCGCATCGATCTGCGCGATGCAGGTCTTGGGCGGATTCATCACCTACGAGGTTGGCAGCGAGTTCCAGAAGGTCGTGTAGTTAGACTGCCTACAGTGGAGATTCAAGACAACGACAAGGCCGTGGACGACTGGTTCTTTGCTGACTATGCGTACAAACGTACGAGCGCCTCCCGATCAGCGCCAGAGAGGATGTAAGGCACAAGTTACCCGCCGTGCTCGCCTCTAGTATGCGCAACTACTGTTGGTTTCGTACACTCGTGAAAGTCGTCCAGATTTACGCGCATCTCAATCAATATACGTGTCGTCTCACAATGTTTTCTTTGAGTTTACACTTTGGTTTTAGGTCAGGTATATTGTATACGTACGGCTTTACAAGTATGAAGAGGAAATTTTCAGTGGTAGCGTAAAGAGTGTAGATGTCAGGGGTGAAATACAGAAAGTACTGGAAGTAAGTGACGTTGCATATCAGTCTAGAATGTCAATCAATTTCTGTAGCTGCACAACCACGCAGCGAGGTCGATAGAGCGAGACTCGGGGCTTAACCGAGTAGCGCGGTCAGATGAGAATCGAATTATAAGGTAGCTGAAATAAATAGCACGGTCATTTATGTGGATGCCACTCCTGCATAGATATTTATCACGAAGAGACTACAACAGTAGTATCGTTGCATATTGGCAAGAAAATAACCAATTCTACTGAGAAGTATTGTGTTAGATCGCTAAGAGACCTTGCGTGCAACGCGCGCCGCAGTTGAACAGTAAGAGCAAGAACTGCAACATATTACGCAGGTCGAAAGATTACGCTGCAGTGGTGATTGGCTGTAAATATCCTTCTTCCATTGGCTATAAATAGATTTCCACCAACCACAGACGAGCAGCTCCGATCCAGTCATACCATTCTGTAAGTGCCATGACGGACTCTCGCGCCGTGGAGACGGCTCTAGCACGCAACCTGCTGTCGTCTGTGCTTGCTCTGGCCTTCCCCAGTGACTTGGAACGCGATTCTGCTGCTCTGGAGGCTTTTCTGACGCAACAATCGGCTCTACGCGAAGCTCTGGAGCGTCACAATGTGTTCGGACTCGTGACGGACGGTAAAGCGCTGAGTAAATGGGAAACCAGGCTGCTACAGCTCGTAGAGGGCTCTTCCATCGCTCGTCGTGTAGGCTGGGAGCTGCTGTTGACGACGACGCGTCAGAGTCCGTTGGAACGACTGGAATCGCAGGCCGTGAAGCTGCTGGAGCGCATTGTGAAGGTTCTGAAACAGCAACAGTCGAGTAAGAGCGAGGACGATGATTCAGAGCAAGCTACAGCTGCTGCTTGTGGTGTGGCTCAAGTGGTGCTGCTTCATGTGGACAGATACAATCCGGACACGCGTCGTGAGGTGCTAGAACTGCTGGGGAAGTTGCTGCAGCCACTGGTGGCGTTGCTGTCGAGCAAGCGACAGACGAGCACATCGACGCTGGTGATCGCTCAGTTGGAGCTTATTGCATCACTGCTGCGTGCATCGCCGAACTCACTCAGGAGTTATGCTGTGAAGATCGAGTCGGCGTGTGTGGGTGCTCTATTTCCTGCTGCTGATGGTGGTGACGATGAGGAGGAGGTAGCTCAAAAGGCAGCGGTGTGTCTTGCGTTGCTGTGCAATGCGTCGGACAAACCGCAGCAGGTGTGGACGCAGATGGCGCAAAAGGCCTTGGAAGCTGCACACCAACAACTTGACTTGTTGGCAGGTAAACGAAATGTGGTGCCGTCGACGGAAGGAGTGACAGGGAAAAAGATATGGGTACAGGGCACTGCTAGCCAACAGTTGCCAATTTACCAGCGTGCTGAAGTGACATTGATCAGGATGACACGTGCGTTAAGTGCTCTACACGAACTGATGAGTGCTCGCACAGCTACCCAGAGTCGCGGACAGATCTCAGAGCGGGAGGTGCAACAGATGCTGCCTGAAGTTGTTATGTTTGCTCGACGCGCAATGGCTGTGCGTGCACATGAGGTGGGCAAACACACAGGAGTTTCGGATGATGGTGTGCGACTGCCGGTTAGCGTTGTGTATGCTGTGCTCCCACGAGTTCATGCACAGTCGCTGCGTGTTTTGAGTGTGGTGGTGGAGCGCACTGGGATCTGCGCTTTGCGTCACGCTAGCAAATCACTCGCGTGCTTTTACTGGCCTCTGAAAGTGTGGGCGACGGTGAGGACCTCCAGGCATTGGCTGATACTACTGCAGTGTGTGCTCGTCGTCTTGGTGCCAGTACTGTTGAGAAACTTGGTGTGCCGTTGCTGAATGAACTAGTCACGCGCTGCAAACGCAGTCTTGATGAAAAGAAGGGCTCTGTACACTCTTCAAACATTGTGGCTAAAGCGCTGGCAGCGCAACAGAACGACTCAAAACAGGGCGGAAGCAAGAGCAAGAAGCGAAAGCGTCAAGCTGCTGCTGCTGCAACGCTCGCTGCTCTAAATGGAGGCAACGCGGCTGCAGGCCAGTCGAGTTTTGTGTCATTGCGCGATGAAGCAGTTGTCGGGGTCACGCTTGAAGCAGTTCTGACGGCTATCGCTGGTTGTGTGAGTGTCTATGGAAGCTTATTGCCGGAGGAGTGCCGAACATCGGTTAGCGAGATCGCGTTGAAGGCTGTTCAGCGGTGTCACGTGGTCGGACCAAATCATTCTCATGCTGCCATCGATGCTGTGACTCTTGCGCTTCTATCGGACGCGGTGACTACCGATGCCAATGGATCTCATGCGACTAACTTGCTTCACGGTTTGCAGTACTGGCAGCGTCGCATCATTGGTAGCGGAGGAACTTCGTCGGCGCTCCAGCTTGTAGCACTGAGTGCTGGTGAGGCAATGCTACACCCTCGTGCACCTCCAATGGTTATTAATTTCCAGCAGGGCGCCAGCAAGAAACAGGTAAACAATCGCTTTGATACCAGTTCGAAGACCTCGAACGAGTTCGCCATCCAGGGAGATGTTATGGACTGGGATGAAAACGAACATGAAAGTGACGATGAAGACTCGAAGGCTGACCAAGAAGGGCAACAACCGGAAGTGTTGAGAAAATCAGAGGCTCCTACCGTGACCGAGGAAGAAGTGGAGGAGGAGGAGGAAGAAGATTACGACGATGCTCGGCCCCATACTTCTACAAAGGAGACTCCAATGGAAGTCGAGAAAGAGGAGGCTGATGATAAGGAAGATGATTACGATGAAGACGAGGGCGATGAGCCTGTAGCGAAACGTGCAAAGGACAGTGATGACGATAAGAAACCTGTTGCTACGGTTGAAGCCGACGACGATGACGACGACTTCCCTGACATCGTCGTGGACGATGATTAGATGGCGGTATGGTACAGACTCGTGGACCGAGTGGACACTCAACTATACCCTTCATGCATAGCATATTGCTTATTTCGAGTTGCAACGTTGAGATGTCTTCGTTTCAATAGGATTTTTGATTGACTTTCCACTTCATAAAACTTTGGAGTTCCTAGGCGCTAAGGTGCAAGTAGCCTTCATCTTCCCGTGAACCCGCGGGGAGTAATGGTGAACTCATGGACGCATCCGCACTCAACAATATGTCGTCGTCCTCGTCATTGTGATCAAATTTGGTACCACCACCAATTCGTGCCTTGGTTCCCAATTTCCCGCTTGCGTTGTCAATCGACGAGGAATTGTGTTGCACCAGCAGCCCAACACCCACAGCGATTGAAAGCAGAGCTACAGGGTAGAACACTTTGTCCGTAGTAGGAAACGGCTCATCGTCGTTCTGATAAAAATGGCACCTCCAACGACGCTGAACGTAATCCAACAGGCCTGGAAAATGGGAAACACAGTCATGATGTCCCCCAGAGCCGTAGCCATGTTGAGGAAGTGCGTCTGGACAAGGATGCACACGAACATACCACCCAAGAAAATGTACGTCAGGCCATATTTGAACTGGTTCTCACCCTTGAGCGTCAGAGCAATCATGATCGCGGAGCACTTGGCCAGCAACACCGTCATAGCACCCACAATACCCGAACAAATAGCATAGTAGTATGGCACACGGGATTCTCGAGCAGCAGCCTCTTCGTCGGCTTCAGCGTCTTCTGCATTTGTCGAATCAATCAGTTCTCGCAGCTCCCTGCTCATTGCAGGAGGGTCGACGAGACCAGTGGGTAGCGGAGCAGGTGATGTGGTCACTTGTAGCAGCTTCACTTCCATATCCAAAAGTCTCTGCTCTAGTCGCTCGACTCGAAGCTCGAATTCCTTTCAACATCGACACAAAATACGAAACACTAGTTAGAGAAACAAAACCAAATCTTCCAGCACAACCCTGTCCTCAACCTTCATGAGTTTCTTCTGTCG
>VOQZ01000407.1:0-69709 GCA_008079305.1 Phytophthora palmivora | reverse complement strand
CCCACGATCGATGGTTCCTAGACCGCATTTGCTCCCCCATCATCGCGTTCGAAGGCAATGGCCGTGTCGAGTTCTTCGATGGCAACTACACTGAGTACGAAAGGGAACGCAAGTACCGTTGCCTCGACATCATAGTCTATGATTCAAAAAGATGGGTCTAGTACATGTAGCTAACTGCTTCCTTTAAACTTTAGTGACCAAAGTGCACAAATGTGCGCATGCACGAGTGAGTTCAAGTGTGCATGTACAGTTTCCATCACATTCAAAGCTCCGCTTCAAACACGAGACAAACACGTCACAGTTCCTCGCACATGAACGCAATTCAGCCACGACAGCCTATTTCATCTAGTAGATGCTTCCAATCGTTTGGGCCTTTGTATTTACGTAGGATGTGTCGTACATGCATGTGTGCTTGAATCGAGCCTGCTTACACTCTTCTGTGGCTAAGCGTCCTTGTCACTAAACTTTCTGATCAGCTGCTTACTCGCTCCTTCTCGCGAGTTCCTGAGCAGCTCACCCGTCGAAAGCGCTTCCAGTCGACGCAGGCACGTTGAGCCGTCCACGGGTTCTTTAGCACCTCCGAGTCTTCTCCTCCCACTTCCAGGAGCAGGCTTGTTCATGTACTCCCATCGGGCCGTCAGCGGCAGCGACATGAGGATCGATTCCACACGTGAACCCGGCCGTAAGGAGCCGAACTTGGTACCGCGGTCATACATGATGTTGAACTCAACGTAGCGGCCACGACGGATCTGCTGCCACTCCTTCTGCTCCTTCGAAATGGCAAGTCCTTACGTTCTTGAGAATCGGGACGTACGCGTCCAGCATGGAGTTTGCACAGCTACGGATCATCTGGAAGTTCTCCTCCGACGTATCCGTAAGATCATCAAAGAAGAAGCCACCAACACCACGACCTTCCTGACGATGAGGGATATAGAAGTACTCATCACAAGCCTTCTTCCACTTGGGATAATGGCAGGGTCACGCTTGTCCAGCTGCGTCTTGTACACCGCGTGAAGTGACGAGCATCCTCTCAAACAAGTAACTCGGTGTCAAGTCGGCACCACCACCAAACCAAACCCAGCCATTTTCTTGGGTTTGCCATCCTTATCAATGTATCCCGTCTCCACCTCAAAGTAGCGATAGTTGAGGTGGATCGTTGGGGCCATGGGGTTGTGTGGATGCATGACCAAACTGACTCCACAGGCGTAGAAGGGTAATTCAGCTCCCTCCTTGAGGTCTTTACCTCTCGCCGTCATCTGCTTCACAGCAGCAGGTGGCAACTTGCCATGGATATGGATACACCCACCCACCAGCTTCTCAAAGACGTTGCCTTCCTGTAAGATGCGACTACGACCGCCTCCTCCATGTCCTTCACGTTCCCACTTGTCTTCACGGAATTTCTTGCCATCAATTGCCTCAATCCCGGCACAAATCTCATCCTGAACACGGAGAATCAGTGCTTCCATGCGCTTGGGCAGCGGTGCTTTAGTATCAACTCGATGCTGTTCTTAGGCGCTTTGTCTTCGGACAAGGGTTGATACAGGAACTCAGACGTGGGGATTGAGCCCTTGCAACGACTTGATTCCTGCTGCTGAGCAAAGTACGTGACGCCCAATGCAGCAGGCACTACGACAGCGGATCGAGGGCTTCAATAACGAGCGGAAGTGACGCATAATTGGATGCAGATGACGGCAAATCGCAGACTGAACCTGCGCTGCCAGCTACGTATCCGAAAGTAAAGACACGCACTTATGAGCAGAGTGCGAACTTAACGAAGGACGAATAGGCAATACCACCGGTATTCAACAATTCATTGTTTATCTGATGGGGACATGCGTTGATTTTTATGTTTTGCATTGATTTGATATCTACATACAGATTTCCACTCCTAGTTTGAGCTCAACCAGCAGATAGTAACTTCGGACCATCCGAGTTGAGGTCATTACGTCAATTGTAGCTGGAATCACGCTTAAGGCTTTTGATTCCACTTTCAGCCAGTCGATGGGGTGTTTCAAACACCTCGTACGTCTTACCTTCCCATGAGTCTTCCTTTGGCGAGTGCATGTACTCCCAACGAGCTGTTAGCGGCAGTGACATCATGATGGACTCAACACGCGAGCCAGGGGTCAGTAGACCAACTTTGTGCCGCGGTCGTAATGATGTTGAACTCGACATAGCGGCCGCGACGGATCTGCTGCCACTCCTTCTGCTCTTCGGTGAACGGCAAGTCCTTGCGGAGCTTCAGGATGGGGATGTAGGCATCTAGCATGGAGTTGGCGCAGTTCCGAATGCACTGAAACGTCTCCTCCGACGTGTCTGTGAGGTCATCGAAAAGAAGCCGCAATACCGCGGTGCTCTTTGCGGTGGCAATGTAGAAGTATCGTCACATGCCTTCTTCATCTTGGGGTACCATGTTGGGTCGCGTTTATCAAGTTGTGTCTTGTACACTGCGTGAAAGTGGCGAGCGTCCTCTTCAAAGAGGAAGCTCGGGTCAGATCAGCACCTCCGCCAAACCAACCAATTTTCTTCTCATTACCCTGCTCATCCTTACCCCCTCGATCTCAAAGTAGCGGTAGTTTAGGTGAATCGTGGGTGCCATCGGATTGCGCGATGCATCACAAGACTAATGCCACAACGTAGAACGGCAGTCCTTTCCAGGCGGAAGTTCGGCATTGCGCTCCGTCATCTGCTGTGCAGCGGCAGCAGGTAACGTGCCATTGATGATGGATACAGCCACGCCAGCCTTCTCCATGACGTTACCGTCTTGCAGATGCGACTGCGACCGCCACCACCTCCCACCTCCTCACGTTCCCACTTATCGGTGCGGAATTTCTTGCCATCCACGGCTTCAATACAGCGCAACGCAAATCTCATCCTGCACACGGAGAATCACGTGTTCCATGCGCTTGGCAGAGGAGCCGAAGTGTCGAACTCGATACTGTCCTTGGACACTTTGTCTTCCGACAGCGGTGATACAGGAATTCGGAGGTGGCCATCTTGGAGTTGAAAGTCTTGCAGGTTGAGCAAATGAAGGCAAATACGAGACTGAAGTGAATTCATGACCGCACATTGCCTCGTGCAGATAGATGACGCATGAGGAGACAATGCAGCAGAAACGCAGCGTACAAAGCATTGTGCAAGTTGCTGTTGTAGCAAGTCACATATCCGAACTTAGTGTGCGAACTTAACGGATGGATGATGTGGCCCACTAAAAGTAGCCATTAAGTCGTCAGAACTACAGTAGCTATTGTGAGTCCAAATACATGTACGTCATGAAAAGGAGGTGGCAGCGTTTGTCTGTGTGACTGCAGATCCCAGTGCTTACAAGCGCCACACGCTAAGCCCACAAAACATGCAGAGCATCATTGGACAGGACTTTCCTCACAAAAGTGACATCCCCGTTAAACTGCCACTTATACTTTCAAACTTAACCGAAACAATATCAGTTAAGTGTCAAAACATGTGGCGTTCTGATCCCATGAGCATGCGTCCTTGCAGTCCATGATGGCCGAGCTCCTCGTTAATGTGCCGCAAATGCAGCGCGATCTGCAGCGCGCCCCGCGAGGACAACGCGTATCTGCGCGCGCTGCTTCAGCAGATGAACGTAGAAGACGTGCCGCTATCCCCCAGTCCTCGTGATAAGCCAAGAGTTCTCGTGCCACAGACGACGACTTTGATCGCGCTTTGGCACGTCGTCAGGCGCGTCTGGACTCAGCTACGACGTCCAGCGAGACGTCAGCTACAGGACTAGAGCTCAAGAGTGCTAATGACCGGTGGCGCTGCTGGAACGCCAGCTTTTAGACGCGGAAGAGACCATCTGCCACCTCAAGGCCGAGAAACTCGCGGCGCTTCGAGATATCGAGCGCCTTAGCGCTACAACAGAAGAGAATCGAGTGGCTACTAGACGAGATGATAGTGAACAGCAGCGTAAATTGGTGCTGGAGCTGGAGACGAGATTGGCAGAGCAGAAGCAAGCCCATGCACTCGAGCAGGAGCAACGGATGGCGGTGATTCGAGACCAGGAAAGCGAGCTGAAGACGCTGCGTGGGCAGTTGGACGACAAGAACAAGCAGTACAAGGAGCTCCAGCAGAGACATATGGACTTGTTGGAGATGGACGACCAAGCTGCGGCGATGATGAAGCAGCGTTTACGAGCGGAGTGAGTCAGTTTAGTATCTACGGAGAAGAGAGCGATGACGATGACGAAGCCAGATGACCAAGCCACTAGATACTGGTGGAAGAGCACGTGCACCTGCCGATGCGGACGCTGTGAATCCGAAATGGCAAGAAGAACTAGTGCGTCATCCGACCCCGCACTTTGACTTGGAGTCGCCTGAAGTGGCGTACATTCTACGAGCGTGGACGAAGAACATCAAGAAAATGCGCTACTTGCGTCGCTGGCTCATTCAAGTGGTGACTACGAAAGGACCGCTGCCGGACGATTTTCCCATGGGTGTAGAGCTGCCTCGACTTCCGCCTGAAGTACGTGATGGTTTCCTTACTCTTGTGCTTCCGCTGCTACGCAAGCAAACCGAGCGCGAGATCCTGGCGCATTCCTCGCTACAACGACGGAATTCATACCGATCTGCTTTCCGTATTGTACCGCGTGAATAACTTAATCTAGATAGTGTCGGTGTCATTTCTTTTTCTGAGTAGCTTACCGCAGTTGTAAACCACAGTATTCTTGTGTGATCTCATTGAGTACACTTGCAACTGAGATGGTAGCTGATCTACCTCTTCCTTTGTTACCATATGCATCTGCTTCGTGCGATCGCATGACTTGTTCTCAAAGCTTCCCATGACCGCTGCGAACGAAGAAACAGCTTTTGAGGGTCAAATAGCTCTCGTGTTTGCACTTCGTGTGTAAATCGTTCACTTTGGTTTCCATTTGCTGTAGCCGCGATCGAGATTTCTGCCGAGTTGTCCACTTCTTGAATTCCGCTTTGTAGCCGTGCTCAATTTGCTCAAAAACAGCAGCATGAGCTTGGAAAGCGTTTGTACTTCTTGGATTTGAGCGTGTAACATGGTGGTGGGTACAGTCTCTGCTGTATCAATCGGGCTAACTTGGGAGTTCGAGTCACCGCCATGGTTGAGCGCAAGCACAAGGCCGTTAATCCACTTGTAGAAAAGAGCTTCATCCTCTAGCATCTGCACGCTGCCAAGCATCATAGTTAGCAATGTCATCGAAGTTGTGATTCCAACGCTGACACAGCAAACAACTTACCTATGGGACAATACTCTCACTTGATCGGCTAGCCGTGCTGTAGGCCCTGCTAATAGATTCAGCACATATGCAGGAATGAGTTCGTCCTGATACTCTTCGGGCTTGTTTTGCATTATCTCGAGACGCTTTAGTAGTCGTTCGTGGTAGCGACTATAAGTCTCCAATTCGCTTAGATGACTCTGCAAGCGACCATAAGCACTATGCAACTGGTGCATCTGCCCCTCCAAATGCAGTCTCTTTTCCGCATGGCATTATTGCAGTAGATACTGCATCGGCTGCAGCACTTGAGATGTATTCAGCATCAAGATCAACGTCCTGCAAATACGGCAACAGCGAGTATTAATAAGTGGCGTACTACAAATTTTCAGCTAACACTTGCAACCGGATCGTACATTTGGAAACGGTGGCAACCGGAGCTGTTTAGAGTCCGTGCATCGCTACAACAGCGAGATATTTCGCATTCGTTGACACAATACTGTACAAATAAAGCATATCCTTCACTTACCTCAAGAATATCTCGCTGTTGTCTCTCAAAAAACTTCGAGAACGCCAACAGCCACGCAACCGCAAGTAGTAGCACTTGGCTAGACGGACGGATAGTGTCTGAATACAAAGCTGTACATACAAATCCCCAATCATAGAGGTAGAACCGCACGAGCTCCATCTGAAGGTCTACAGCCAAAGTCAGGTAGAAGTCCACATGACAGCATTCTCATCACAACCGTGTAGCTGTGGATCTAGCAGCGTACGCTCGAGCGTCTCAGTATCATTTATCCGCTCCATCTCTTGCCTATCCACTTGAAAATCGGCCAGCACCACAAGTACCAGGTCATGTAGCAGTCTCCATAGCATCCAATACTCGTCCTATGCATGAAAGACCAAGCAATTGTCACTAAATCGATGGAAAAGAATGTATTCAACGGCTAATTCGCACTTCTGTCGTCTGGTTCTTCTTGGCCTTTCGTAGTAAATCTAGTGACACGTAGCGAACACCGATAGACTCGAGTCCAAGACGCACTAAATACCCGAAGCGAGGCGTCCGTGCATTAGCTAGACCTGGCATGCTTGATCAAGTTGGACGGGGAATGTGGTGCACACCAGGAAGGTGCGCGGAAAGTGACAGTGGAACAGATGGCTTGGTGGGAAGATCGCAATTGTAACGAGCTTTAACGTAGGAGTTAACCAGTGAGGCGAGTAGCAACCAGCGAGAAGCAACCATCTAGAAGCAGACACCACCCGTTGAGCAGTACGGATCCAGTGTGTGACAAGCAACGGCTTAGATTTTTGCAAATGGAGCATGATGGCCAGAAGTGAACGGAGCTTTGCGGCGATGGCATGAACTGCGTCTGTAGTGGTGCGTTCTCACATCACACGCTTTCCAGGAGATGTGATGTCAGTGATTTGCCACTGAAGAACGTCACGCAATAGAACTCCATGCTATTCATCACTTTCAAGAAAGTTTACAAAGCCTCCTTTAGTCGATACTTGAAGTTTATCGTTTTCGACCTTTTATCTTGAAGTTTGTATGCGAGACCAAAGACAAAGATCCATGTTGCCGCTTCTGCCGTTGACTGGACACCCACAGCTCCTTTCGCTGACGACTTCTTGTAGCAAATGTATTCAATGTATACATGCAGCATTACTTGTAATGCCGTCTTTACTACGCTTGCCACTCACAGTGCCAACATAAGCACCTGCCATCTCAGTCACATGCATGAATCTCACTCGCAAACCTGAAATGAATGTCATAATAGCAACACCATCAGTCATAACGAATCGATTTCGCAGGTCGAAATAGCGTCTCACTACCGTTACGGCTCATTCCACGCACTCGTCTGTCCAGTTCCGAATTTGCCGTCTCCATCGCAACACTCGCCCTACGATGGCTCCAACCGTCCAGCCAATGCCAATGGATTCCACCACACCATACGACAAGTCACCAAGTCCCAGTTCGTCCCGCTACCAGGGCCTTACCACGTCCAGAGCGACACATCGCATCCGCCTTTGCTACCGAGATGAAGCCTATCGCCAGCGCACAGAAGAACGCACCAAGAACCTCATCGCCGACGCAACGTCCCCTACGAGCTCCAGCACGAGCGTATTGCTCGCCAAGAAGGCACTCAAGTACCGCAAAGTGTACGACCGCATGACGGGCGTGAACGTCAATGACCCCAACTTTGACGTGTTTGAGTTCCTGGGCGTCGACTGGTGCAAATCGTCGTCCACGAAGTCTTCCAGCCACGTATAAACTCGAGGATTGGGTATTTATTGACGTGCTTTACTGTTTGGTGAAGTAGTCTTGCATCAAGTTATCAAACAAATGTACTTCGTGCTCTTTGAACAGATAGATTCGTGTAGAAAGATTCGACAGGATCCGCTAAAATGAACGGTACTCCTTCATTGGATGATCTTCAAGCGAAACTCATACCATGAGACGAGGTATCTAAGGCTTCGTATGCTTCATTTAACAGACGTGTTCCGCTCAAACAGACGCTCTCTTCTCTTCATCTCCAGATGCGAACGTTGATCATCACTGAGTGTGCTTCACACTTCGTCATTTGAAGTTGATTGGCGAGGACCATCATGCGTTCACTTCATGAATGATAAAGTGTTTCGCCTTGATCCAGGTAGAAAAAGAGTTAAACTTAATCTACAGACTGAAAACAAGGATAAAGTCTAAGCGATCCTCATGCTAGTTAGGACTAGGCAAAGATTGCTGTCAGTTTCGGTCCTGTATAGTTGTCGTTGAACGGTCACAGGTCTTTAGATGAGGAATGGGGACTACGACGAGGCAAGCATCGGAGGGGTCTGTGTCCGACGAAGAGTTGGACAAATGCTATATTGCTGTCATTGAACGTAGACGTACCCGTGGTGACCAGAGTATTCGAACTCCTGAAGGGTTTCAGAGACTCCACAAGAGGTATCAACACGTTACTAGTAGTAATGCAGGCAAAACTGCGACTAATGGCCATGCAACACCCGAGAGCGAAACAATTGATCGACAAAACGTCTTGAACGTAGTTTTCAATCCCAAAATTTCACAAGTAATTACCGAAACTTGCTGGCGTTTAGCACTTTTTGGTGGCGGTTCTTCGAATGACGAGATGGTAAGTTGAAACAATTCTCAAGTTGATTCATGGAAACTAATATTTGTCTAGGATTGTGTAGGATTAGAACTTGATGAGGAGAAGTATGCGACTTTCACTTTTCGACTAATCCAATGGATCATCCCTGAATTGCCGCGGAGAGCAGTTCAAGAGCTCGTTCAGTATGATTGGGAACACGATCGTAGTTTTGACGATCTTGGAGTTCATGGTTTGAGTTTACCAGGCTTTAAACTATCGCTCATTGACCTTGTAATTTCGTGCACGGTACGATCAAAGTGATTTCGTCTTAGTCTGTGGCTAATCGAATCTTCACTGGACTAGGATGGTACTGTGAGCAAGTGTCTGGAGTTTCTGAATCTGATGTCACGATGGTTACAACAATCATTACCTCCATATATTCGTGATCAAACTCCACAGATTGTTAAGGTAGAGGCTACCAATGGTCTCATACCGCCTCCGAAGCCTAGCATTGTGTGGAATTGTATACCTTTGTCCACGATGACCTCGTGTCATATTGGCCCTAACGGTTTACACTGCGAGCTGAAGGTAACTATGAAGATTGTGCAAATGTGGAAGTACTAACAATGTCACTGGTTTTGGTTGCTTCACCACTATCAGGCCAAAATTTGTTCAGCACCAATGGTCATCATGGTCTTGTCAGCTGATGAAAAGTAGGTAATATGCCTCTATTTGATATTCACTCTAGATCTTAGCAGCCGTCCATCGTTCAAATATTTTCACATTGTTTTTCTGTAGACCTGTCGAGCTCGTGTTGGCTGCGAGATCTAAGATTCTTCTTCAAAAAACTGAAAAGCACAAGCATATCTACCACAAAAGGATGATGAACAGTGCGCTTCGTGATGAATTCAGGAGACAAGGTTGTTGGGCATTCTGTGTGAACCCCAAGAAGCCGTCGATAGTGCTCGTTCCCGGTTCTAACGTCAATTATCAAACAAAATCGCTATATGCTTGCTTTCGTGTCTTTGACAGCGATCAAAATTTTACGGAACCACTTATCGAGATGGATGAAAGTAACAACAGCCAGACCACGGAGCAAGCTTTCAATGCACTAAGCACAACCTTATCTTCTGAGGTGTCTTCATCGGTAACAATCTATTCAAGTGTTCCGGAGCTTTGCCCTCTTCACTTGGACAGTAAGGACAAAATCTGCCACAAAATGGAACGTATGAGTTCACGCATATTCAGAGTGGAACGGGTCCAAGTGGGCGAGACATTTGCAATCACATTGACGGCGGTGCTTCATCAGAGCGCGAATTCTGCAACAGGGGCAATATGTAATACCGTTGAGGCTCATTCAACATTCACTATCAATGATAGTTACACGATCAGCGAAAACAGACACCGTGATGCGCACACATTTGTTTTCGTTATCAAAACTGTGGCATCAAAAGAAATGGATTTCAGCAGGACGAAGCCACACTACCACGACAGTGGTTCACTTCTTTGTGTGCTGTCAGTGAATCTAAAACTATTATTTTTGAGTCATCTCCCAAGTCATCGGCTCCTGATGATACGAACAAAGGCGATACGAGTGTAAGAAAAACCAATCAACCAAACATCTACCAACTTTTCATTTTTACGATTCATGGGATAAATATCGAAATCACATGCAATATCACGAACCACAGAACAAACAAGGAGAGAGGTCCGATCCCGAAGTAGAAGGGAGCGATTCAGATAACCCGATGAGGCATCATTAGAATCGGAGATGACAAGTGCGGGTTTATTGAAGGAACTCTTGCTGCTTCAGAAGATGCGGCAGCTTGAAAAGACAGCAGAACCTCCACCCAAGTTTGTTGTTGGTACTCAAGTATCCACTACCAAACCTGTCACAACAGCAGAGTTACTTCGTTCGAAGGTATGAACATCAATCACCTGTTTGTCGCAATTATGTTCCTCATGTCGTGTTTTCATCATTGTCGTAGATACTTCGTTCACATGAGGAAAAACGACAAGCTCACTTCCAACAACTCGAAGATGCTGTTCGAAGCAAGATTCTCGAGAGGAAGTCACGTGGAAAGCAGATACTCTATCGCTCTAACAAGAACTTAGAGCCCCCAATGTCGCCAAATTCCGAGCTTGAGAAGCGCGTCAATACAATCACAACATTTTTTCACGAGATGGCAGTACACCAACCAAAACGCGACGAGCTACACGGTAGCTGTGCTGCAGAAGCAGCTGAGGCGGTGGCGGAAGCGCAATTGATAACGACATTTGGTGAAATGTTCAATTGCGATGAGGATTTACAAAACGCACTCGACGAAGAGAAATGGAGTACTGACACTACCAAAGTCATTCGTCGACGTGAGTCGATCTCCACAAATCTGCCCAAGATAATGCCCACTGAAGATGTTAAAGGGACTCGAGATCAAACTGATGAAGGAAAAGACATACCATGGACGTTCGAAGACTATGAAAATACTGCCCAATACATCGAACAACTAATGATCGATGTGGCTACTGAGACAACAGAACACCAAAAGCTGCAAGAAGTTGCAGACGTCAAACAAAACCACGGAGTAATGAAGCAGCTCGTTGCATCGTGGCAATATACTCAGCATCGGGTGGATAAGGCAGCGACACGAAAGAGACTTAAGGAGATTGAACAAAAGCGACGGAACCAATGGATGCAGTCTCAACATGTTCAAATGTATGGCGATGTGGCATCAGCAAAACGTGGTGACAAACCTGAACGACAAATTATTATTCTACCCAAGCAGCGCTTCCTCATCCAAGAGCATTCTCTCCCCTCGAACGCAATATGGGAGGTACCTGGTGCTAGCAACCAGACCATCCTGTTGTCTTCAGGACCAATTGCAGCGGTAGGACTGATGAGTGCTGCGAGACCGATGTCACCTCGTGTTGAGAACGATAATTCAAGTCCATCTAAACTGCGTCCTCAGCGCCCTCTACAACGACCTGCAAATATGACTACCACTGAACGTTCAAGTGATACTACGGCCCTGCGTTCGGCTGCGATATCACGTGCCCGGGTGCGTCGAATTCGCAGTGCTCATTCAACCACTCGAGGTGATTCCACATCAAGTAACCTCCAGACTCGACAGATTAAATCGGCTTTCTCGTCAAGAAATCTTGAACAACCAGAACAAAAAGAATTGTCACCACAACAAGAAGAGGGACCTTCATAATATCAGTTGATGCGGACATGAAAGAGGGTAAAACCAGCTATATGAACCGAATATTGTAGCTAAGGCTACATCTCCTGCACATTTAGCCGTGGAAGGAAGTTCAGTATCATCATTACCACCTCAACCTGCAAAGCTTGTCAGCTCAAAGGCTGTGGATACGGAAGATACATCAATGGAGAAGACTCACCAGAATTCGATTGCCCGGAAAAGGAGATTGAAGAAGAAAAGGCGTTCGACTTCCACGAAAGACGTGCATTTCCGACAAAGAGTTCTGGAGCTTGCATCAATTTCAGCAAAATTGCAAGTAGTTGCTGATGAAGAATGGAAGGAGGCACAAGGCATTGAAAGTGTTGAAGAATTGAGTAGTGTGCCGTGTCTCCCAAAACATCTCACTAAATGAAACCCGATTCATGATGCCGCAAAGCTACTAATGCATCGGAGACATTCGTTTTGTCACGCATAGTTGTCACTTCAGCAATTCCTCATGATTCCACCAAACAGATCTACATGTACCATAAAGATCCCACGGAAGCTGCTGCTGATAACTTGCGCGTGAAACTTTAACCACTTGACACTCAAGACTCGATATAAACGCCAGCTTTAAGTGTATCTGATCATTTTGGCAAGTACTATACAACGATTTCCAGTGCTTCTTGGACATTGAAACGCTGTGCTTCCGACGCTATTCACTCATCCACGTCATTTTTGTCAGTCTGGAAGCTCAAGGCCAAGTGCCACCGTTTTGTACTTCATACAATCCATCACCAGTTTTGACAGCGAAAACATCCGCGACACAACTTTGCTTCCAGACCCAAACACTCTTGAACCTCCAATGCATTTCACATTTGGTCCTAATCTGTTCTTCTCGTCGTGGAAAGGAATTGGTCTGAACTTCACTTCGGCTCTAAGCCAATATACGTTGGTCCACATCGAACAAGTGACGACGAGCCAGGACTCGATGCACTCGAGTTCCTTGACAACCAAACAATAGCCAAACTCAATCGAAATGGGCTAGAAGAGCTCACTTGACATGAATACGTTCTCACAGGTAACCGTTACGAGGTTTACAAACATCAAGATGTCCAGAGTCAGCAAATTCATACGGATCATCGATTATACGTTTTCAGCAGTAAAGCTCACGCGGAATTCATGACTATCGTTGCAGCGATCTGACGCAATGCATCTTACTTCCTCTTTGGCTTGTAGACAGCGTTTTATATTCGTCATGGCAACTACCGCGTCTCCAACGTTGCGATGGCGAGCAGTTCCAGGCAAAGGTGTTTCTGACTTTTTAGCTTTTGGCACTGCTGAAGAAGAAATCCGCAAAAAACTCGATCGAGAGGATGTAGAGAATGGCGAGGACTGCGAGTTATTGCTGCCTGAAGCTCCACAACTCACTTTAGAGTGGCAAAACTTATCATTACGAGTACCTGTTGCCAGTGAGCCGGGCGCTACCGAAAAGGTCATTTTGCACGATGCCAACGGTATTGCAAAACCTGGCGAATTGTTGGCCATTATGGGTCCGTCAGGGGCTGGTAAGAGTTCACTACTCGATTGTTTGTCTGGTAGAAATGGTAATGTGGAAGGGAAAATTTTAGTCAATGGAGTGCATGGTTGGACTCCGAGATTAAGAAAGTTGGTGGCATATGCAATGCAGGACGAGATGTTCCATTCGACATTGACGGTGAGGGAGCATTTGGTGTTTCAGGCGCGACTGAGACTTGACCGACAGGTTAATAAGAAGCAGTGTCTGGACCAAGCCAATGCGGTGATTGAGGAACTCGGGTTGACAGGATGCAGGGATACGCAAATCGGTGGATGGATGCTGCGTGGAATTTCGGGAGGAGAGAAGAAGAGATTGGCGTTTGCATCGGAGATTCTAACCAGCCCGGCCGTATTGTTTGTGGACGAACCAACGTCGGGACTCGATAGCTGCATGGCGCGTGCGGTAGTAGAGCACCTGAAGAAGCTTGCATCGAAACGCACAGTAGTGACTGCAATTCATCAACCGTCATCGGAAGTGTACGCTTTGTTTGACCACCTTTACTTGCTTGCGGAGGGTGCTACAGTGTTTCAAGGACCTGTGTGTGAAGCGATCACGTATTTTGCAGCACTTGGGCTTCCTTGTCCGCAGTTCATGAACCCTGCGGATCACTTTATGGAGCAACTTGTGGTGCTGGAAAGAGCGACGGATAATGAAGGTTTGGCCCGTGTTCAAAGGCTGAAGGATGCGTGGACTAAGAGACAACAGAAGCATCAAACCCAGCAGTCGAACAGTGATACAACAGTGCAAGTTAGTACCTGGATGACCAAGCTGAAATCTGCAGCAGATCTAGTGGATGTTGTGGTCTACGAAGTGGAAGGACGAGAAGAGGATGACTTCATCAGCACTGAGTATGACTACGAGAACTCAAGTCTGTCGCTGTGGGGGCAAGTGGAAGTGCTCGCTCATCGTAATTGGTTACGCTTGGCACGTGATCCGATGGCTTTCAGACTGCAGGTTCTACAGACTGTCATCTTTTCATTCCTTCTAGGGCTCATTTACTTCCAGCTCCAGGTGGACCAGAAGGGCATTCGTAATTTCTCCGGCGCGTTCTTCTACATTGTGACAGATCAAGTGTATTCTGCATCGATGCCTGCTATCATTTCCGTGTCTGTCGAGCTTCCCATTGTGTATCGTGAACTGGATGTGGGTTTGTATCGAATTGGCGCTTGGTACCTCGCCAAGAACCTGTGCGAACTCCCTTCACAGTTCGTGTTGCCAATGTTGAATTTGATCCCGATCTACGTGCTGATCCTCGGATTCTTCGGCAGCCCTGGCTTCCTCGTGTTCATGCAGATGTTGACCTTACTCGTGGCGATGAACAGCTCCTGTGTCGCATTCGGCTACGCTGTATCTTGCATCTGCCGTCGAGTGGACATTGCTCCTATTGTGGGGAATATTGTCATCATGCCACTACTGCTACTTGGTGGCATGTTTGTCGACCCTGAACGAGTTCCTGTCATGTTTCGCTGGCTAGAACTCGTGACTCCTTTCAAACACGGCTACTTCGGCTTCATGCGCGCATTCTGGCGCAACGTTGCAAATATACCATGCAACTTGGAAGACACAACAGCAGAATGTACGACCATGACAGGACACGATGTGCTGGAAGGTTACAACATCCCTGATCAGACTATCTGGGGTGACGTATGGAGTCTCCTAGCACTCAGTCTCTTCTTCCGTCTCCTGGGCTTCGTAGCTCTGCATTTAAGCGTTCATCACAAGTAAATACCATCAATAACGTACCAAGTAAAACTTTGGATGAATTGTTACTCCGCTGCCCTGTAGTGTTCATACAAGGGAGGGGAGCTTACATTTACTGCCAGTTACGACAGCGAGGGTGCACCGGTTTCCACCTCCACCACAGCCTCAATCTCCACCGCCACATTGAGTGGCAGGGCATTGGTGCCCACGGCAGAACGTGCATGTTTGCCCTTGTCACCAAAGATTTCGGCCACAGTGTCCGAAGCGCCGTTAATCACACCCGGTTGGGCCGTAAACGTGTCCACACAGTTGACAAAGCCTGTGAGTTTAACCACGCGCTTGATATGGTCCAGTTCGCCCAGTTCCTCTGTCCAGCAACAAGTTTTAGGGAAGGTCTCCGATATCTCGATTCAAAATGTGAGCATTTGTACTTTTGAGTGTGGCCAATAGAGCCAATGCCACGCGTTGCGCAGCAGCGTAGCCCTCCTCTGTAGTCAAGTCCTTGCCCACTTTGCCAGTGATGAGCTCTCCTGCAGGCGTCACGGGCAAATGACCAGCTATTGACACAGGAATGACACATTGTCAGAGTTGAATTTTTTTTTGTAATGAATGGAAGGGAGGGGAGTACCCGTGTAGATATAGTCCCCCGTGCGCACGACATTGACGTAATTGCCCTTGGGAACGCCCGCAACGGGCAATTCGTAGCCAAGTTCGGCCAAACGGTCCTCGATCTTCCCCATTTGCTTGGAATCTTTAGTAGTGTAATGTGTGGTGCTCGTGGCTGTAGCACTGTATACGGTTGAACTATGCATCCATATAAAACGGTCAGAAGAAAGAGATTTATTAGTTTTGTAGCTGATCTTAAGCTAAATTATGTAGTTTGCTTGAAATAACTGTTATCGTTTATAAAAGGATATTATGTTTTTGACGGGTTGTAAACGTGATACTGGTATCAGTAAAGCAGAGTGACCAGACAAGAGTTACGACAAGGCGAGCTTCACGTAACGTGAATCACGTTTCTCAGTAGGTAACTAGAATTGTTTCTCAGCACTAATGGTTATGAAAGCACATCTATCTGAGTGATGGAACGACGCACTCTGCTGTCAGAGCTACCGTAACCTAGTGAAAATATGGTCCTACCTCGATTCACGTCAAGAAAAGAATCTACTTCATCCAAAGCGACTTGTTCAGTGACGTGAGTTCTCGATTTTGCCGATTTCAGAAGAATCGTCATTACCGGTGAGACGTGAGGTGTTGAACACGCTGTTTGCTTAGCAACGTTGTAAAGCTCAACAATAACTGCTTCCGTAAACGAAGTACCACCAATGTAGCTCGAATGATGCCAGAGTACTGGAATGTTCAGGCAAGTTTGTCGTAGAATTGCCTCAATACTATGAGTACAAGATCCACTTGAAGTGGGAAATCCAAGAGCCGAATCGCATTGTCGATAAAATCGTTGATGAGAAAGACAGTGTGCCACGTCTGGATACACTTGAAAAATGCAAATTAGGTGATGATCTCGGATGATTGTGGCTTCAACTTACAATTGACAATAACATGTACCTAAAAGGCAACATGCACATGAATCCGCCAAGAGCTCACTTGACCCTAGCTGTGACGCTAGCTCAACTACTGCTGCGATGAAGAACTCAACGTCACCTCCCCGAGGTGCCACGATGGGGGGTAACATGACGAAGAGCTCTGCGTTTTCATTGAAGGCGTGTTATCCGTTTACGCCATCGAAACACGCCTGCACAATCTCCTGCACGATCTCTAGTTTGCAGAACGCCTGCTTGTACTTTAGTAGCTTGTGTTAATACATTGTGCTACATTGTATTCCTACCAATGCAACGAACTCGTACGAACGCCATGGAAAACACTGTCCGACCTGCGTTCTCCTCTTCAATACAACGAACACCGATCCCTTTTATCGGAGCCCTTTTGATTACGGAAGTACGCGACAAACCGTCATACACATGCTGGTGCAGTGCTTCCGTAGAACCGAATGGAGAATACACCCTCAGTTCAATCACCATTGCATTGCAAAATCAAGCTCGTTCACAGCGACGATAGTGTTGCCAACACATATGTATGAACTCTCTGGAAGCACATGTCGAAACCCCATCTTGATCGAGCGCACGTTGTCAGACTGCAGGCTAACGTGCGGAGCGTCGGCTTTGCCATACATATGGTAGGAAAACAGCAAAATCCCTCATGCCTAACCTCGCTTTTTATGCCACACACTTTAACAATACATGTACTTAAGAATTAGTTCACGACATATGACAAACCATGTGATTTCAAGGTGTGGTTTGTCTTGAGGAAACAACCAAATGGAACGTTTTTTAGCATGTGTATGCATTTTGAAAGGTTCCAAAATTTTGATTAACGAAAAAATCGTTGACGTGCGGGATACAACGCTCAAGTAAACCTTTAGACTAAACTGTTGTTTCGACTGCTAATCGACAGATGGCTGCTTTCGGGCACGTCCTTACCGCTGGTAAAGCATCACCCACAAGTTCCGCCATGGCGGATTTCATCCGGTGCCCGATCTCAACTTGTCTCCTCGTTTGCCCCGATCGATGCATTGTTTTCAGTTCCTCATTTTCCAATTCGCTTTCAACGCAACAACTCGCTTCGCCCTCTTTGACTCCGATCCGATAGCGTTTCAAGCAAAATGAAGTTCTTTGCTACGATCTCCGCTGCTGTCGCTGCTTGCGCCATGACCGTCTCTGCTGAAGTGGCAACAGACACTGTGTGGGGCTACCGTGCCAACGACCCCAGTATGGTGCACACTTCCAAGTGGGCTGAGCACTGGCCGGCCTGTGGTGGTAAGCGTCAGTCGCCCATTGACATTGTCACCACTGCCAAGGCCGGTAAGGGCAGACCTACACTACCGCTCAGCTTTTCTGGCAAGTGCCCGCAATGGAATCTGACGGAACCCCATGAGCCTCTTGATGTCGTCGTCTCTGGAGGTGCGTAACGATCGCCTCTGTCATTCAGTGCGTGATCGGTTCTAAGCTTTTTTGATGGTGATGTTTGAACAGGTAACTGCAAGGTGGACGTGAACGAAGCGTCCTACGACGTGGCTCAGTTCCACGTGCACGCTCCCTCGGAACACACGCTGAACGGCAAAGCTCTGGACGGCGAAATCCACTTCGTGCACCAGTCTAGCGATGGCAAGTCCCTTTTGGTGATTGGCATCTTCCTTGATATCGGACCCAAGTCGGACCCTTGGTTGGGTCCTTTGCTTGATGCTCTTGAGACTGTCAACTCGACTGACCACTCGGAGGCCATCCTTGTGCAGCTGTAAGTTGGCATCGTGCTGAATGCGTTGAGTTTTCCAGACATTTACGATTTTGTTTTGATCAACAGGAAATCGTACTCGGCTCTCGTCAGGAAGGCGTGCGGCACCGGAGGTATCTACAACTACCCTGGCAGTTTGACCACTCCCGCTTGCGATGAAAATGCTGACTGGTGGGTGGTCTCGAACCCGATCAAAATCTCGTCCAAGGACTTTGGCCGTCTTCACCAAGACCTGGTGGAATACCACATTACCGACGACGGCAACAACGCGCGCCCAGTGCAACCTCTGAATGGCCGTCAGGTTGTTCGTTACCATTAGGATCCTTGTTTTTCCTGTCTACAGCTAGAACTTACATTTCTAGGTCGCTGCTGACATTTTGACATCACTTCATGTGATACATGCATAGAATAAACTGAACGCTTTTTGTAATTCTCGACTGAAGAGGAAGCATTCACAATGTAGACAGTTCCTTCTTGCCATAGCTCTTGATGTTCTGTTCACAAGCCTGTATTTTCGATCTTTCCTCTCGTCAAATTGCATCGCTTCTACGTCGCCTTGCTTTGCGAATCACGCAATCTACCGTTATTACATATACACAATGTGTATCACACATACATGGTACGGACCGTGTTACGATGAGTTCAACTTACTGGATCGATGAGGAAGTGTGGCAGATTTTGTGGCAGTGTTACGAAGCGAGTCCGACCTTTTGGTTGGCGGCGAAGTACGACTGCCTCTTAGCCCACGATGCCGTGTCTGGGTAGATAAAGATGGGATAATTCGTGTTACCGTACGATGCTGTGGACAACATGGACTGCTCGTTGTAGTCAAAGTCGAAAGACATTTCCGTATCGTACTGGTCCAAGCATGGCGGCTACAGTTGAAAGTCAGTGACAAGCCACACCAATGACAAAAATCCACGTACCTCGGTGCAATAGTACCAACCAAGGACGTCGTGTTTCTGCCATGAACTGCTGGTTGACGCAGTGAACCCCTACACAGCAGAACATCTCCATTAGCACGTAGTCATGGATTTAGAGATGCTGGAAATGTACCACGAATGACTCGTCGGAATCCAATCTCAGCGTAGCCGCTAGATTGATCGGAATAGCCAAACTGGGCTTGTCATTTTTGATACCGTTGTCTATGAACACCAGTAGCGTTCCCACCCTTCGCCCTTCAGACACGTCCTTAATAAACTCGGGTAGATTTGTAGTCGCGGAGAAGTATGGCACGTAGCTGTACTGAAATTTGAACTCATCCGCAGTTAGTACAGTTGTAGACAATATCAACAGATCTATCAGCGCACAAATTACCTTGAGCTCAGGATAATACCGGATTTTGACAGCATGCACCTTGCCGTCAGCGAGATCATGCACCACAGCCGCAGATATTCGTGCGGTCTCTGAATTTGTATTGCCCTTTTGACCACGGGTGTAAATGGCCACATGATCATAGAAAACGTCTTCTCCAACGCGCTCATCGTTAAACCAAGTATCAAACTCAATTGCTAGTGAGTTCTGAAGGCCAGAGAAGCCCATGGTAGAGCCCTGATCTCCTAATGTCGCCGTGCGGTTTGGATGTGAGTGCAAAACAAAAGCAAAGCCATCGCCTCCGTGCACTGAACAGCTCCGATACTCGTGAAGACCAAAATTTTGATCCTTCACTTCAAAGCAGCGTCTAGACTGGTCGGTAATCTGGAAAGTGAATCTTGTTTCGAAGCCCTGGAGGACCGGAAGTTGCTGCGCATACCAAACGGATGAAACTTGGTGTGGTTGTGAAGCTGTGAGACGCAGACGCGCAGGACATCGAGATTTCTCCTCGCTTGCTTTGAAAACGTCGCGATGGCCCAACATTGCTGTCTCTACTGCGATTCGTCCACTGGTTGAGTGATTCTCGGTATCACGTGTCTCTAAACGAACTGCTTCAAGCTGTTCAGTCAGAACTACCTCTAACGTGGCTTCTCGCGCATCATCAGCACCAGCAAATCTCGAGTAGTCTGTCTAAATACATCATGACATTGTTATCACACAGTAAACACCGAGAGAAGAGCTTCCTTACAGGAAGGAATGGTGCACAACTACTGGTCGCAGCCTTGCCATTTAGTACGAGACCTGTGGTCCCGTTAAAATCATAATACACAAACTCTGCACATACCAGCAGAACAGTCAGCCAACACAAATCAACTTCAAGTATGACGATACAAGTATGATGCCACAACACGATACCAGCATTGATAATGTCCAGGACTAGAACGAGATATAATGTCCATGTTGGTATCTCCATCCGTCGTCTTCACAATCTAAGCAAGTGACCCTTCGAATACAATACGCTCGAGCTTGTCATAATATGATACCTCGACATATTTTCCATTTACTGTTATGCATCTTGAAACTACATTTCGCCACCCAAACTACTTCACGTCTCAATTCTTCTTCTTCCATGCGTAGAATCCTCGATAAAATGACTTGCTGACTTTTAACTCGTAGCAGTCCGTCTCGATCACCTCCTTATTCTTCACATACCATTGGAACATCTCTTCACACTCCGTTTTACGCAATGTCTTCTCCCCACACCCTCGAGCTCTCGCTTCTCGTACCATGTCGTAGTACTGTTTGCACGTCTTGGATCCGATATAATCCACATATCCTTCCCAAAACGTTTCAGAATGAGGAGTTCGATCACAGAGTTCATCCAACTCGTGTCGTGTGCTGTTGTACATTGTAAAAACTTCGTGACAATACAATGGCCACGTTGTTTCTTTCCATGGTCGATGGGCGTGGCCACCTGAACATTCTGCAGCTGCTTTGGCCTCTGTGGCGTGGAATAATTTGCACACATTTTGTTGTTGCCAGTCTGAGTAGAGCTTTAAAAACACCAGAGCTTGTGTCTTTTCACTGGAATCTGCAGGCAATTCTTGGATGCAACGTGACAATGTGTTGTTATGCTGGTAAAACAAGTTGAAACTCTCGACACATTTCGGTTGGATTTTTGTATCTGAGTTGCAATTTTGAGCAACAAAATCACAGATAACCACAAAATTTGAGCATAAATCTTGCATCTGGAGATGGAGAGGGAGGTGATAACTTGGGAGCTGGATACGTGGAGGGACGATAGAGTTGTCAAGAGATTGAGAGAGACTGAGGCGCACGAAGAGTACCGCGAACACCAGGAGAAGCATACTTGATTGTGACAACTGAGTCTGGTGATATTTTCGCTTGCGGTCTTTCAAAACCGTTATTAAATATGAAATTCTGGTTAAAAGCCGCCTAAAACTACATTATTTTTCATTCTTCTCGCAATTTCCACTATACTGTACGCACAAACGTCAATATAGCTGCATTACGATCTGACAGAATACAAAAGATAGCTCGCATCCATTTACTCATCGCAGCAATCAATTTGTCTGCATCTTGCCGCCTATTTCCAAAAAGCCCAAGTCATACTGGTCAAAGCTTATGGAGCGCCATATACGTAGCCACGGATACTATTCATCAACACGTCTCCCCACCGTCCAACCCCGGCCTGTAGTTCTTGACGAGTGGCTTCTGATAGCGGGAACTGGGGATTGTGAAGCTTCACGAAAGCCGCACGACGCAGTGTAACGATCGATTCATTATTACCGCCCGAAACTCGTGTATTTGCTGTCAATACGATGGCGCCTGACGTATCCAACCGAACGCGGTTTTCCGGGAAATAAGGGTATAGCTCGTCTTCATCAATACAGTCCAGCGCCAGAATACCACACATATGTCCGCCAAACCTTTCACCATCATCAGTAAATAAATGTGAGAACGTGACGATGCTGCTCTCAACAGCAGTGCAATGCTCCGACTGCGATAACACACGGATATTGTGCACACTTCCATCAATTGAGTCATAGTCGTCACGCACAGTCGTGTGACCCAACTTCTCGGAGATGTCGATCTCAATGTTATTGTAGTGAAACATGACCGCCTTCCAAACTTTCTCAAGCGATTCCACTCCTGGAAAATGCATGACTTCTGTATGCACTGCACAGATGTCTCCTTCAGGCGTCTCGTAACGGTGATCCGATGTGTGTGGTTTGTTCGGGTCGTCAAAAGACCCAGATGACATCAAAAAGTCATAGGCATTTTGCAGTTTTTGCTGACGTACAGCCATCAACGTTTCTCGGCGTTCATCCCAGTCTTTGGTGAGGCAGATCCGTGTGTACAACGGATGCGCTTCTTGTGGTCCCTATCACAACAAAACTCAACATTTATATTCAAAAGGTAGTAGTGAACATCGCACCATACTAGCTGTAAGTAGCGACTGTACTCTGGCGACTTTAAGCTCTTCGGTCTTGGCCACGGACGCCATGAGTCGATTCTCCGTGACGATACGTTGTACCTCTGGGTCTAGAAATACCGCATCTGCAGGGGATAGAGAACGGAACTGGAGTTCTTGTAGTTCTGACGTCAGCCGCCCCGCTTCCAGTCGTAGACGCTGTGCCTCCTCCTGTATAGATATTACTAGTGGTGAGCATCTGGCATCAACTAGCTCTGCTATTGCGTACTCGACGAGCGGTGTAGGTGGATTTCTGCTTCTTCATTGTAATTTCTGCCCCCTGATTGGCCAGAATATTAAAAATGTATTTGACTAATTAACTTTAGTTTGTTCTATATAAAATCTGGTCCTGCCTGATTGGCTGCTCTTGTCGGTGGTGTACCGACTAAGAGTATTCTTTAAGCTTATCTACTTCTGGAGGTGATACCCAATCTGGTAAATCCTCCCCACTTAGACTGGAAAATCCTCCCAGCCAATCAGCAGACAGGAAGAGAATACCGCTCTCTTGTCGATATCCATCGACAAGTCACGGTTGTGGTTTTGCGGCTTTCATTCAGCCTTTGTGCGACCAACCCACACACCCGGTTTCCACGTTAACCATACTGAGCATGCAACGGGAGGCAGGCTCCCGCGGCGCTTCGGCGCCTTTTAAGTCTAAGACCGCCAGGTCGAAGATTCAAAGGGCATGTCGAAGACAAGACCACTCCTCCCACGGAAGCCGGTAAGACGGCTTCCAAGACAGCCAGCAAACACCCAGTTACTGCAGCGACTCAGGGAGAGAGTTTACGACGTAGTCGTTCTAGTTCCCTGTAGCCAGACGACCGGCCACCCCCCGGTTCACCTATCAGGAGCTCAGCTCTGGAGCTGACTGCCCTGGAATTTGATATTCCCATGATCGCTGGGTCTGAGTCCGATGAGGATACCACGAGATCTGGGAAGGATTCCACTCCTTCAAAGAGCGCTCCTGCTGTCCAGGGGCCTCAAAGAACGAGTCTGAACCCTCTGAAGTTGCGGCGGCTCCAACGAGCTTGCCTGTTAAGAATCAGACCGTGGCAGAAGGTCAGGATCGGTGCCAAGCCGCAAAACCGGGCAGAGGAGGTGCTGCTACCAAGAAGCGCACAGCCCTAGTTCTCCCTTTGCGAGTCCTCCGTGTCCAAAGATTATTATAACCTGTTCGGAGACTCCTAGTCCGAAGCGGAGAAGAAGAGGGAGTTGTGTAGGAACCCTTAGAGATATCTAACAGTCTCGATGAGCAGCAAGAGATCTATCAAGCTGCTCAACAACAAGGCGCTTCAGAGGCAACGTCCTCTCCGCCTTCTACACCGGTGTATCGTCGCGGACGTTATCCACCGGACGAGGAGACTGCTTCTCCGATGTTCTCTGAGAAACTCAGGGCTCCTCGTGGCCTCAACCACGGGCGCACTTCCCGTGGTGTTTATGCGCTTGCCTTGGTTCAAAATGAACTACTCTTTGTCGACGACATTGAGGCCGCTAGATGTGTGCTGCTGACACCACACCGATTTTCTCTCAATGGATTCACTACTCCCCGGAAGAAACCGGAAGACAGTGATGGGCTCATCCCCGTGTGGGGGTACCCTTGGGTACAACCCGAAAACACCACGATCCACTCTCAGACTGAAGGCCTGTTCTGGAGGTGGGTCTTCTTGAAGAAAATCACTGTTCATGAGTTGGAAGAACTCTGGAAGATCGCTTTGTTTCCTATGTATTGGGTCATTGACTTCGAGAGGTCGATGGCAGTGCTCAGAAAATAAAAAAATGTACTGGTTTTTAGAAAACGCGTAATAAATTATTGCAGTAACACGAGTTCCAATAAAAATATCGCAATAAATAAAAATGGTAGCTGGGAACGTCTCTAGCAACCCATGCCCACATTCGTCAAGAAGCTGATGGCTGTCACTAGGGCTGTTGTCCTGGTTTGGGTCCTCTGCCAATCGAAAATGAACTGGCAACAGTAACAGTTCACCAGTGGATGGGTTCTGTTTGTTATCTTTGATCAGTATCATATGTATAGTAGCTTGTTGTTTTATTAATTGTAAAAGATGTCAGAAAAATAACGCAGCTTGTGCCTGCGCTATCATGGCAAGCTTTAAGCTACTTGGAGCTCTGTCCATCGGTATCTTCGTAGTCGAGGAGAGAAGTGAGTCCCACAACCACAATCTCAAAGATCTTGTATTTGTATTAGAGCTCATTTTCGGCTTTTGTTACAGTTCAAATTGTACCAAAAGAACGAGGAGAGAGTAGCTCATGTTGGAATGCGCATCGGAGACGAAGTTGGAGGTCAGAATTGAGACTCATTCCAGGAGTAAAACTATGCTGAGAAGAAGCTTCGAGAAGCTAAGTGCTGCAGGTTACTGCATGTCAGTTATTATATGGCTTTAAGAGCTGGTGAGAGCTTAACGAACTAATCCAACTTTCACTTTCCCTTTTTCTCTCTGGAATACAAGTCTGTCTAAAAATCCGGTGCAATTTCCATTAGATCAGCTAGCCATAACAGTGACTGCGCGGAATGAGGAAGCAAACATGACTGGAAGCAACAACCCATGGAGAAGACCGACCCGTTCGGGTGTATTTACGCCTGGTAAATACCAATATACTTATTAAGGAAACAATTTCGTATTTTACGGTAATCTCGATTTGGCAATAATAAGTTATTCCGTCAATATAATACATCAATTATTGTATTTATATTATTTTTTCCGAGCACTGGTCAATGGCATAGGCGGCGTCATACCTACCAAGGGCTGCAAAGGCTCCAATGAAACGATGCCTCAGCTTGTTCCATTGTCGGGTCGACGCGACAATGCATCGACAAGCACATTGAGCTTACCCGGCTTGTATTCAACGCGGAAGTTTATTCTGCGAAGAATGGCAGCCACCTCGCCATTCGTTGCGACAGATGCGGCGAGTTGGTGGCAGTCCGCAAGGACGCGTTGATCAGTGTAGATCACAAGGGCCTTGAGCCCAAGAGATGAACTCTAAATTTGACAAGAGCGTACTTCATTGCAAGTATCTCCTTGTCATGAACGGGATAGTTCCGTTCGGCAGCTTTCAGCTGACTGGACTGGAAGGAGATGACACGTTCATGTCCCTCACCGTCCTTCTGCAACAGCGCACAGCCTATTGCATAGTCAGAAGCGTCACAGACGACGCTAAATGACTTGTTCTCGTCCGGCAAGGCCAGGACTGGCGTTTGCTGTAAGCTCGCCTTGATGCTGTCAAAAGCATCCTGGTGCTGTTGCTCCCAGACCCAGTCGTCATCCCTTTTTAAGAGATCCGACAAGGGTCGAGCTAGTTCAGCGTACCCTGCGCTGTATGTGTGAAGATAGTTGGCCAACCCCAACCACTTCCGGAGGTCCTTCCGTGACCTCGGGGTCGGCCAAGCCGCTATGGCCATGACCTTCCCTGGATCGGCGCGTACGCCGACCCTGCTTACAAAACAACCGAGGACTTTTATCTCCTCAGCTGCAAAGACGCACTTGTCGATGTTGGCATAGAGCTTGCTGGCTCTCATGACCTCAAACACTCGACGGAGGTGCTTCAGATGTACCTCCATAGCCATCTGGCCGCCTTCAGCACGACTATGGACGAATATATCGTCGAAGTACGTCTGAGCGAACGTACGCAATGGTCTGATGTGGTGTAGCGGGATCAGCAAAATCTACGAGGTTGCTAGATCCGACTTCCCACCAATGCCCGGACACCGACTAACGAAGGGGGCCCTCCGATGATCTGTGATCTGCTGAACTTGCTCACCTTGTGTACCCGTCGGATGGGCTGTATCTTCCTCTCTTGGTGACAGCTAAGTTGTTCGATTTGCGTTGGTTGAACGTCTTGGCGTGACGTTGGGGTCGTAGGGTAGCGTGGGAGTCTTCGCACCACTCACCAGTAGTAGATCCGGAGTCCAAGCGATTAGACCGGCGTCCTAGAGCTGGATCCGGCCTTGTAGTAATTCCTTTCTTGTTGATTTCCCTTTATGCGGGGTCCTTTGATTGCTTGGCGCTTCCTATAGCGCGATCTTGATCGTTGAGAAACCGAAGATCTACCGGCTAAGCAATTAATACCGGGATCTTGGATCTGCACTTAGGGTAAGATACTAGGAGGTTGGATCTAGCCAATATATTATCTAGATATTATCAACCACCCTAGATCTAAACACCTAAATCGCTATTAATATCGTAGGGCCAATGTAGTTCCCGTTTCCAGGCGCGTAGCGGAGCACTTGTGTTGTACAATGCAAATTCGGTTCTGATTTAAAGTTAAGACCTATCCCATCCTGTAGCCTATCCTCAACGACACATCGACTGATTACGCTATCCTGATCCTTGTCCTTTCTTGTTCCTCACCATCATAGCAGTCGACATCCTTGCAGATAAACCTGGATCTGAACCATAAACATTAGATCACTAGTCGCAATGTTTGTGATCTGGACTTCTTCGTTCTCCAATATCGTAATCATCCCCCGTAATATCCAGATCACACGTCTCCCGAGTCAGATCATGCTTTAATAAGCCAGATCATGCTGATCCAATTCCAGTCGGCTAGATCGGCTAGATCTCCTTGATCTAGGGTTCCCATGACTGATCCAGTGATAATACTTCGTAATAAGCGTAACCATCACATACCCAAGCTTATTCTTTGCTGTTAATCCTCCAATCATCGCTCAGCTTTACCGTAATATGTGACGGGGTCACACGAGCACCTTGCGTAGAGGAAGCGTGCTATTAAGAGTATACAAACTCTAAGTGAACGGCAGTTCACTAGTCCCTGGTCTGAGGGGACTTAATAGCCAGTTTAGCGTAAGTTTTAGACTGATTTATTTATAGTTAATTAGGTCCATTTGGCCTGTAATACAAACTCCTAATTAACTATAATTTATCTTAATTATGCATATAAAAGGTAGGTCATATTCGATTGGTTGGCCCTCAGCCACCGAACCTACGTGGCAGTAGTGTGGCTCACACCACAGTGTGGCCCACACCACTCCATCAGAGTATTAAAACAAATACCCACAGAGGTATATCTACTTCTAAAGGCGGTACCCTTTCTGGGGTACCCCTTCATGTAACCCCGTTACATCCTCCCCCACTTAGGTTGGAAACACCCCCAACCAATGAGGAGCTAGAAAGAGAGCTCCGCTCTCTTTCCTGTCCTTGTCGATACCCATCGACGAGCCACCGTTGTGGCTTTAAGGCTTTCATTCAGCCTTTTCGCGCGCTCTAGGCACCCCGAGGTTTCCACGTCAACCTCCTTCAAGATGCCAAAAAAGGCAAGCACCCGCGGCGCTTCGGCGCCTTCTAAGTCTAAGACCGCGAGGTCTAAGACTGCTAAGGCCAAGTCGAAATACAAGGGCGCTCCGCGCAAGGAAATCCGCAAGGCGGCTTCCGAGTCAGGCAGCAAGCACATGGCTGCTGCTGCCAGACAAGAAGGGAGTTCGCGACGCAGTCGCTCGCGCTCCCTGTCACCCGACGATAGGCCGAACCCTCGGTTCGCCTATCGGGACCACAGTCCTGGGTCAGAGTCCCCGGTTTAACATCCCTATAATCACGGGATCAGAGTCTGACGGGGACTCTCCTGGATCCGCTAAGGATCCATCTTCTTCTCAGGATGCTCCTTCACAGGACGCTCCTGCAGATGATGCTGAATCATCTGAGGCAAAGGCAGCTTCGACGAGCTCGCCTGCCCAGAACCTTACCTTAACCGAAGGTAAGGCTCGAGCCCAAGCTGCGAAAGCAGCTTCTCCAAAACGGGCTGATGATGGTGCTGCTGCTGCTAAGAAGCGCGCAGCCCCTGGCTCTCCTACGTCAGAGCCTTCAATCGCAAAAGGATTCAAATCCCTGTTCGACTCCTCAGACGAGGAGGAAGAGGAGGGGGCTGTCACTGAGCCCCAAGAGATCTCCAACGATCTTGATGAGCAGCAGGAGCGCTATCAAGCTGTTCAACTGCAAGGCACTCCTGTGCCTCCCACGCCGGTGTATCCTCGCGGATACTACCCACCGGATGCGGGGTCTGGGTCTCCAATGTTCTTGGAGCACCTCAAGGCCCCTCGTGGTCTTAACCATGGGCGCACTTCGCGTGGCGCCTATGAGCGTGCCTTGGTTCAAGACGAACCACTCTTTGTCTACGACATTGAGGCCGCCAGGTGTGTGCTTCTTGCACCACACCGAATTCCTCTTAAGGAATTCACTAGTCTTCGGAAGAAACCGGAAGACCGTGGTGGGCTCTTCCCCATCTGGGGGTACCCTTGGGTACAGCCCGAGAACACCACAACCCAGACCCAGGCAGAACACCTGTTCTGGAGATGGGTTTCTTAAAAGAACTTTACAGTTCAGGAGTTAAAAGAACTCCGAGAAGATCGCCTGCTGTCCTATGTCTTGGACCAGCGAGATCTTCGCATTGAGTTTGCCCACTTAATCGCTAAGCGGCAACTCCACTCCGTTATGGAGGGACTTAGACAGCAGTCTAAGTCCAGCGCTCAAGATGAGCGCGGGTACGGTTCCGTCAACCCGGGGACCGTACACCGTAAGGCGGCTAAGAAGCCGCGGACTACTTACGCCCCGGATGTTGCAGATCCCAAATCTCAACAGCCTTCGGGCAGTCAACCCGGAGCCGGTCTTCCGGCTCCCACGAGTTCTGTGACGAGGGGTAACCCCGCCACTTCACAAGCACCTGACGCTTCCCAGAGCGCTGCCGCTCCTGGACGACCCGCTCCACATGGTAGTGGAGCTCGCCGTTCCGATCAAGGAGGGCAGGAGGAGCTCTCGCACGCGTTTGAGTACTAGGCTCCTTCTCAGCCGTATCCTTCTGGACCCTCATCTTCGGGTCGGGACTCTGTGGGGTCCCTATTAAGCGACGAGGTCCGCCAGCTTCGAGATCGCGTTTATGCGATCGAGATAGCCCTTGGGCTTGGACCTGGTGGTCAGGCTGCCACTCAGGCTGGCAAGCCGGGGGCCCTTGAGGTCCTTCGTCAGGACTTGGACGCTCTTGGTCGTGAGACTCATGAGCTCCATGGGCGCGTTGACCGCCGAGCTCCGGCCGCTGCCTTGAAGGAATTCCGTCGAGGCTTAGAGACTCTAAGCCATGAGGTGCATGGTCGGATGCCCTCTTATGAGCCGCAGGGGTATTCGTACCACTCGGCTTATGGATATAGCTCTTACCAAGCTCTTCCCATTCGGTACCGTCATACCCGTCGTATGACTCGCGTGGGTACCAGCCTGCGTTTTATTCACAGGCTTCGACACCGGCAACTCCGGTTGTCCAGAGGACTCAGCCTCGTTTCGAAGAGGTGAGCTCTCACCTTGGTCTTCCTGCGTCCGAGAAGGAAGTCCCAGCGGATCGTGATACCGCTTAAGACGCCCCACGTAGAACGTCGGGTGCGTCGCCATTGACTTTGGGAGATCAATGGTATACGCCGCGCCATGTCTGGCCAGGACCGCAAAGGGTCCGATGAAGCGGTGCTTCGGCTTGCTGCTCTCTACAGAGCTAACCACCTTTAGCGGTAGGTTTTTTAGTGTTTAGTAGGACTAAGTTCCCTTTCCTAAACACGTTTAAGTTTCCTCTACTTTTTGTGTCAGAGTACTCCTTTTGCTTGTCTTGGGCTGATGCCATCGCGTCTCTAACCCGGCTGGTCAACGTCAACCTGTCGTCTATAAACGACGGCAACTGTCTTTTTAAAGACTCGGGCTCAATATCAGAGACCAGGGAGGAAATGGCTTTCCGAGCCTCTCCCCCACTTACGATGGAGGCCACGGTGCCTCCCTGCAAGGTTAGCGGCACCTGGGGGTGTCGTAACCCATTCACATAGAACGGGGTAAACCCCGTTGATGCATGTATCGCATTGTTGAGTGCAAACTCAACCATAGGAAGCTGGTCCGACCAGGACCGAGGTGCTTCCGCACAGATACTGCGAAGAGTATCTTCAAGAACGCGGTTGACGCGCTCCGTCTGACCATCCGTCTGCGGATGGTCCGCAGTTGATATCGTCAACTTAGTTCCCAATAATTGGAACAGGGTGTCCCAAAACGCACCCGTGAAACGCGGGTCTCTATTCGAGACTATGGTCTCTGGTAGACCATGATAGCGAAACACGCTATCTAGGAACAGCTGTGCAGCTTGTTTTCCGGTGACCTTGTCACGTACCGGAGCAAGATGCACCATCTTGCTCAAACGGCAGACAAACACCAATATGCCAGTGTTGCCCTTGTCATCGGCCGGCAGGCCGAAGACGAAGTCGAGACTCATCGACTTCCAGCAGTCCGCTGGTACTGGTAGGCTCTGCAGTGGAGCCGAGGCGTGGCCCGAAGGCTTCACCCTCTGACATGTTTCACCTGTCTTGACATAGTGTGCCACCCACTTATACATGCGGGGCCACCAAAATGTCTGAGAGACCATTTGGTAGGTTTTCTCTCGGCCAAGATGGCCACTTGTCGGCGCATCATGCGCCTCTAGAAGTATGTCATACTTCAGATCCTCGTCGTTTGGAACGACAACCCGAGGAGAATCTCTAGGGTCTACTCTGTAGTGGAGTAACCCATCAGCCAGATCATAACGATGGAGCTGCGCCCGCTGTCGAGGCGAAAGCCTGTCGACTTTGGCGTCCTTGCCATCGGACAAGAGCTGCACCAGTGGCGTTTAGTTCTCGTCCTCCTGATACGCTAAGCGTATCCGATCATATAGATCTGTCGTGACCCGACTGACATGAGCGAGCTCGTAGTCAAGTCGACGCGACAATGCATCGGCAAGCACGTTGAGTTTGCCCGGCTTGTATTCAACGCGGGAATTGTATTCCGCGAAGAATGACAGCCACCTCGCCATCCGCTGCGACAGATGTGGCGAGTTGGTGGCAGTCCGCAAGGACGCGTTGATCAGTGTAGATCACAAAGGGCCTCGTGCCCGAGAGATGAACACTAAATTTGACATGAGCGTACTTCATTGCAAGTAGCTCTTTGTCATGAACGGGATAGTTCCGTTCGGCAGCCTTCAGCTGCCTGGACTGGAAGGAGATGACACGTTCGTGTCCTCCATCGTCCTTCTGCAACAGCGCACAGCCTATTGCATTGTCAGAAGCGTCACAGACGACGCTAAATGACTTGTTTTCGTCCGTCAGAGCCAGGACTGGCTCATGCTGTAAGCTCGTCTTGATGTTGTCGAAAGCATCCTGGTGCTGTCGCTCCCAGACCCAGTCGGCATCCTTCTTTAAGAGATCCGACAAGGGTCGAGCTAGTTCAGCGTACCCTGCGCTGTACTTATGAAGATAGTTGGCTAAGCCCAACCACTTCCGGAGGTCCTTCTGCGACCTCGGGGTCGGCCAAGCCGCTATGGCCTTGACCTTCCCTGGATCGGCGCGTACGCCGACCCTGCTTACAAAACAACCGAGGACTTTTATCTCCTCAGCTACAAAGACGCACTTGTCGATGTTGGCATAGAGCTTGTTAGCTCTCATGACCTCAAACACTCGACGGAGGTGCTTCAAATGCACCTCCATAGCCGTCTGGCCGCCTTCGGCACGGCTATGGACGAATATATCGTCGAAGTACGTCTGAGCGAACGTACGCAATGGTCTAAACAATTGTGTGACCAAGCGATTGAACGTCGCATGGGCATTTGATAACCCTTGTGGCATCACTAGCCACTCCCAGAGCATCCCGCTCGGGGTGCTCACCGCGGTGAGAGGAATGCCACTCTCCCGCATCAGGATCTGGTAGTATCCGTCAACCAGAACCAGGGCACTGTACAGCGTACAGCCCGACATGTTGTTCAGCAACACATCCTTGCGAGGGATCGGCGTCTGTGCCGGTACCGTCGCATTGTTCAGCTTGTTGTAAGCGTGAACCAGACGCCACTTCCCCTTCGGTTTACGAACGCAGAAGGTCGGCGTCGAGTACGGGGACTTTGACTCCCGCACCATGCCCGACTTCGCCTTCTCGGCGAAGAAGGCATCTATGACCTCGCACTGCTCGCGAGGTAGAGCCACTGCCTCGTGACACAATACTTTGTGCCAGACACGAGATTGATCTCGTGCCGAACTCCCCGATCCGACGGGAGTAGGGATGGTGGGTGCTTCGACACCACATCCGAGAACTCGTTAACGAGAGGATACACTGGATCCTCCGGGTTCTTGAGGATCTCGAAATCCAAGCGCGTTGCACGCTGCTTCATGAACACCTCCAGGACATCCTCGTCCATTACGGAGGAAGAGCTTAAATTATTAGGAGATCCCCGTACGCTCGCGTGTACCACGAGCAGTCTGCCGCTGCTCTTCCTCGTCTCGAGAGTACCCAGGCTCTCAGGGGCTAAGCCTCCATGGCGTGCGCCGTCCGCACTCCTACCATGGGGACTTAGATCTTCCCCAGTAGGGCGCCCTACTGGTGACCCAGTTCCCCTGACCCTTGGGTCGCGGCTTCTGCCACGGGCCCCTCGAGCCCCTAGGTTTGGAAGGGAACTTCCTTTGCCCTCCCGCAGGGCAGGCACGTTGCATGTGCCCGAGCTTCCCACATCCGTAGCAACGGATGGAGCTCTGTACGGCCGTACCCAGTTCCATGGATACCGGCCCGGTGCTAGCTCCAGCTGCTGGAGCTCCTTGCACTGCGCCTGACGACGCATTGTGGCCTTGCCACACCGACGTAGGAGTACGAGCCTGTCGGTGGCTGTACTCCTCTTGGAGGGCGATCTGGATCGCCTCCTCCATAGTGTTCGCAGCACGCGGAACAACTGTGTGCGGGATGGGTCCACCTTCAGGCCATCCATGAATACTGTCACCTTGATGTGTTCCGATAGGGGTTTCCTACCAGAGATACAGCGAGTACTCGTACCTCCTGGGTGTACTCATGCAGCTCACGCTTCCCTTGATTCCAGACAAGGAAGCGCGAACGCTGGCGATACTCATAGTTCGCCGGGAGAAAGGCGGCTCTAAGCTGTTCACACAGCTGAGCCCATATTGCGAGACAACCCGGCGTTGTCGCCTCGCGCGTGTACGCTCAGGTCTTCGCCCGACCTCCCAGGTTGGACAGGGCGAAAGTGACCCGAAGTCGCTCGGTCGAGATGAGAGCCGCGTCCATCGCGAGCTCGACCTCTCGGACCCAGACGTGGGGGCTTTCTCCCTCCTTCCCTTCATGGGGATAGCCTTAAGCCTCAACGGCTTAGGTTGGGCTGGCTTTTGTTCAGCCATGGAGGTCTGCGACCCCTGTACGTGGGCGATAAGCCCTCTCTCGTACGTGTCGAACGCCTCGATGCGTTCGACCTGCTCGGCCGGCGTAACAGCCGCCAAGATTCGGAGGGCATCTCCTCCAAAGATGCCCACCATCTTCCGGACCGACTCAAACTGAGAGTCAGTCAAACGAGGGAACTCCCCTCTATCCATCCTGGCTTACCTTGTAGGAGCCACAGAGGATTCAGGTAGTCAATCTACCCGCGTAGGCGTGGATTGACTACAAGTGCTACCAAGTGGGACGGGGTCACACGAGCACCTTGCTTGAGGAAGCGTGCTATAAGAGTATACAAACTCTAAGTGAACGGCAGTTCACTAGTCCCTGGTCTGAGGGGACTTAATAGCCAGTTTAGCGTAAGTTTTAGACTGATTTATTTATAGTTAATTAGGTCCATTTGGCCTGTAATACAAACTCCTAATTAACTATAATTTATCTTAATTATGCATATAAAAGGTAGGTCAGATTCGATTGGTTGGCCCTCAGCCACCAGACCTATGTGACAGTAGTGTGGTCCACACCACTCACAGCAGAGTATTTAAAACGAATACTCATAGAGGTATATCTCCTTCTAAAGGTGGTACCCTTTCTAGGGTACCCCTTCATGTAACCCCGTTACATAATATATCTCGATCCCGAATCGCTCGGATTTGCCTATGGATCTAGGTCCATTAGTCCTGATCCAGGTTCCCCGAACGGAAACTGATATACGAACCGTTCTGGACTTCACGGATATAACTTGTGGCCTAGATCCAGGCATCTCGATCTAGATCACCAATTTCCATAGCGTAAATAGACATACTGCCGCACCCATCTTACACTCACGCCAGTCCCACATCATCCATATCCATGTGTGATCTTCCCAATCCTTCGGATCTGGGTATGTATGTAGATCGTACGCCAATCCATCCATCACGTCCCACCCAGCGTACCAGTGATCTCCATCACTCTTAGTCATTCACTTGGATTGGTGGCTAGATCCACTCACATCAGCTCGTCATTCCATCTAATCGCATCACGTTGGGTCCAATCACGTCCGATCAGATCTTTCCTGGATATTCAAATGCCAAATCTTTCAAATCCACTTCACCACAGCCGCCTCCTGGTCGCCAGTTGTAGTTGCACAACAACTTCACTGCGTCCATTCTTCAAATCACCTCGCCAAGCCCAAGTCTCTCCACTTCTTCAATCAACCATGTCGGATCACGGCCACGACGGATTCTCAACGTGGACCCAGCCGTCCTGTTCCCCTTTCGCCTCGATCAGAGATCGGTGGGCTTACTGGAGGCGCACCCGAGGATCTCCGTCGATCTGTGGTCGCTCTACGCCGTCGAGTGTTGCACTTAAGCAACGAACTCCGGCAGGCCACTCGTCGAGCTGATGAGGCCACGGATCTCAACCGTGAACATGTCTGCTCTCTCGTGTCACTTGAGATGATGTGCGCCAATCAAGGCCGAGAGATCAGGCGCTATCAGGCCGAAGTTAGCCGTCTCCGAGCGGTGCGTGATACCCTTCAAGCTTATCTGGAGTCCGATCGTGTTATCGGCATGGAGTCGCCACCCGCTGTGCTCGAGGTCTCGGCCTTGGAAGCTCAGATCTTTGATCTTAATCGGGATCTCGATCGTCGGATTGATGAGGTCCGCCACCTACAAACCCATATCGATGATCTGGCCCGAGATCGTGGCAATCTGGAGTCTACCATCCACGAACTCGCCTCTGAGATGGCGCAGGCGGGTGGGGAGATCTAGGATCTCCAGCAGGCTAATCGTGACTTGGATCGAAGTCGGGAAATGCGGAGTCTGCCCTATCTGCGACCGAGAAGAGCTTGCGTCGGACGCGATCCGAACTGGATCGGGTTGAAGCGGAGTTACTCCTGTCTCGATCCGATCGCACTGATCGTGGATCTTCGAGCCCTGACCTGCAGCCTCAACCGGCCGATACCCAACCCACTGGCCCCACCCAAGCTGATCTTGATCAGGTCGTTCGGGATCGTGATTCTCTAGGAGATCAGATCCGCGCGCGGGACGCTGAGATCCTGTCAGCCCAACAAACCTTGAGGCTATTGCGGTCGGATCTGGCAGCACACCGGGTCGGATTGGCTCCAGATCAGGCTCGGCTGCGGACGTTAAAGGGTGATATAACCCGTGCGCGTCACGACGTGGAGGTAGCCCAGAAGGCTTACGCCGATCGGGAGCGTACCATCACCGAGAATCAGGCTCAGATCCGTACGCTTTCTCGGGATCTGGGCAAAGTGGTTCGTGAGCGTGATGCCCTTCGCCACGAGTATACTGCTGCCTTTCAGCGCATCACGTCGATTTCAGCTACGATCGGAGCGCCTCCTCCTCAGACCCAGTTACGTCTGGATCCTGGATCCGACACGGATCGACCTGCAGGAGAGATCCCACGCTCTCCTTCTGCGGAGACTTCAGGCAGTGAGGATCGGAATGCTGATACCTCGAAATCCAAGTGATATCACAGCAGATCTACCTTGCCTTTTCCGTCGCGGCCTCAGAAGAAGCGATCCGTCCCCCTCGAGGCGGACGATGAATCTATGGACGAGGAAGACGAATCCGAATTCGATCGGGGGGAGGATCTACCGGAGGAAGGTCGCCCTCCCCAGATCAAGCTTCAAACCCGCCCTCCAAAGATGCTGATTCCAGCCAACCATCGGGTGAGGTGATCGAAGTCAGATCCGGGTCAGACGGGGAGGAGGAAGAAGAAGAGGAGGAGAACGCGGAAGGGGCCGATGACCTCTACGAGGCTCAGACATTGATGGTCATTTCCCAGTCCCGATCCGAGGAACCCGTCGTCGAGATCACGCCTCTCACCAGCGTCCGTCTGCCGGCGGATCCGATGGATCGAACTCTGATGCGGGATCCGGAGATCAGGGCAATGGATCTGGCCCCACAGGTGGATATGGCCCAGCCAATCCGCCTCCTGGACGCCAGCCTCCCCGAATCACCTTCGCCCCTCAGGTTCCATTCCCTGAGGGTCGCTGTATACCTGGTCGGCGGATTGCCCGGGTCATGTCCGCTGCCGACATAGATCCGTGGATCGAGTCCCGTCTGGCAAATCAAACTTTGATTGCCATGACTGTGAACTTCTTGTTCCCGATCCTGCCATTCCGGCCAGACTGGATCCTTCCCCATAGGCCGACGATCTTCACTTCTCCGACAGCCCCCGCCTTCTGTGGTCATCTGATCACAGAGGCCAACGTCAAAGCGTTGCAAGCGGCCATGCCATGGCAGGTGATCCGGAACACCTTGCCTCCGATCTCCTTTGAGGCTGATGTCGGCGGTCGGCTTGAGATCTTCCTCCAACAGTACCGTGATTTCGAGGCTTCGGAGCTGATCGCGTATTGGGGGTCGACCCACAAGTTTCCGATTACAGCCGCCATGATCGCGCAGTCGCCGTGGCTGGGTTCCTTCGCCAAGCAGCGCAACAACCGCAGATCACACGCCGGCAATAGGTGGAAGCGCATGTTGCTTACGATAACCCAGGCCATGATCGAGGGGTGGTGTGATCTGGATCTACTCCTAGATCCATTCTTCCTCCACTTTCCCAAGCGGAATGATGAAGTGGCCATGTATCTCGGGATTGAGGCTAGACGTGCAAATCTGGCCGATCCGCAACTTAATCGCCGAGAACCAACCGATCAGCTAGAGGCGTTGGCAGAAGCCGACACAGCGGATCCCTGGCGTAACCACTATCGGGATCACACTGCGGATCACCCTGCGCGTCGTCTCCCTCGACTGGATCGCAAGTTCTTCGGTCTTCAAGTGGCACCGCCTCCAGTCAGTAGCTAGATCGCAGTGACTAGCTCTCGTCAGTGATTTACCTTGCTTCGTAACTTCCTTCAATATATATCTGGTGATCTTGATTCGTCGGCTTCCCATTTACCCCGATCCATCCACATAGGGTCGTGGCCGACCTCGATCAGCTAGGATCTCTGGATCTCGAGACTTGATCTTCCATTCTCACCGTATTCAATGTATATATGCATACCCATTCCTCCGATCTACATCCCCCATGTAGATACATCAACCAACTTTACTGCGACAACAGCCGGCTTGTTGTCGTTGATCACGACCTCACGATTCCTCGTGAGATTGCATCACACCGAATCGATTATGATTCGTGCGATCTCGCAGAAACTCGTGCAGCAAAGCGCCACAGTTGAGATCTGCTTCATCCACCCAAGTCGGATCATCATATCCTCGCCAGTGTACGAGGAATTCACGGCAGTTCCGTCCATATCTCGTTCTTCTCCCTGATCTCATATCCGTGATCTTCTCCACTTCATACGCATCGGGGTCGCAATTTTGGATCCCGCTATCCCCCGGGAGTAGATCTTCGTCAAAATCCAGACGATCTTGACTTTCTACGATGAGTCGCATCAGTGGTCGATCTGGGTATTCTTTCACGAGCTTCAACTTGGTCACGTGTACCACAGGGAAAACGTGATATCCAGATCCGGCGATCTCCAATTTCACCGCATGTTCGCCAACTTTCTCTACGATCCGGAATGGTCCATGCCACAAGTGTGCTAACTTCTTAGCGTATCCCTCTTTTACTCGATCTAGATATAGTCACACTCGAGATCCGACCTCGATCTGATGTGGGCGTATCTCCTGGTTGTGTAGATCCACTCGATCTGAGATCGCCTCTCGCAGCCGGTGATTAACGTGTTCCCGAATCTGCTGATAATACCGCTGGATCCGATACCTCCATCGTCGTGGATCCCGGTCATGTCTTCGCGTACTTCCCACCGGGATCACCGCTTCCAACGTGGATCTAGGATCCCATCCATGTACTATATAAAAAGGTTCCCCTCGGATCCGATCATGTTCGGTATTAATCGCGAAAGTGATCCTCTCGGCATACTCGTCCCAATCTCGTTGATCCAGATCCTGCACATACATCTTAATCGCCCGGGTTGTGGTTTGGACCATGCGTTCTGCAGATCCGTTAGCTTGGGGCCGATAAGCCATCGTGGCACGTTGACGTTGGCCTAAGGTCTTGTTGAACGCTCGGAAAAAGTCGGACATAAATCCTGGTTCACGATCATGCCTAATCGCTTCGCTGGCCCCAAACCGTCGGAAGACACATTCCTCATATGATTCGGCGACAGTCTGAGCAGTTCTTGACGAGCTGGCTTTTGCGATCACTTATCCCGAGAATAGATCTTCGAAGATCAACAATTCCGTATTCCCTTTATGCGATCTGGGTAATGACGGGATGTGATCCATAGCTATGATCTGGAAAGGATATGTTGCCAGAAGATTACCTGGTGACTCTCCTTGGATCCGAGGTTTACTCTTACCAGTCTCGCAATCCACACATTCTCCCACGTATCTTTGAACTCTTATATAGACCTCTCCAATGAAAATGATCTCGGATCCGCTGATAGGTTCGACCGATCCCTTGGTGTCCACCTTCTAGGCTTCCATGGTAGTGATGTAGTATGTCCTGATATAGGGTCTCCGGGATCACTAGTCGCACCAGTTTATCCCGATCCGCGTCCGTCGATCTCGTAGAAGGGCAGTAGGACAGTAGATTGTGGTGATCCAAGTCATAGTTGGCTGCCAGATTAGCATACGATTTGGCTTCCTGTTGAGTCAGATCTTGCAGATGTGGTGGAGCGGTTCGGCGGAAATTGCTGACCGCCCATCCGTCCACTCACTGTGCTCCGGACTACCGACTAACGGAGGGGGTACTCCGACCGTCTGCTTGACGCTGAGCTTGGTCTCACCTTGTGTACCCGTCGGTGGAGCGGGCTGCACTCTGCCGGTGACTTGAGGATGTCGGGGGGGGGGTCTTGATCGGGGGGACCGTATGGACGGTACTTGGGATCGTTGACAATGGCGCGGTTACTTCTTCACGCGATTGTCGGGGTTGTCGCGCTGGATAAACTTGATCCAGGTGACGGGGGTTGTCCTTGGGTGTGTGGGGGGTAACCTTTCCTTAATGGTTGCCTCCTACTATCAGCGGGGTCTTCTTGAGTGCTGAGTTGATCGTGACCCTGGCCAAGCAATCCAGGTGTCACTATGCCACTATGCCTTGCGCTTCGTCGTCTCGGCGGTTCCTGTGTCGTCGGGGGCCAACATACGTTCCGCCCGGAAATAAGAAGCCGCTTGCGAAGTACAAGGTAAAACTCAGTCTGTATTCGATAGAAAACAAAAGCCTTTCCTCCTATCCTCTTGCGTGTCCACTGATTCCTTTGTCGCACTGGCTCCTGTGCCCTTGATTGCCCGTAATCCATATGTACCACGCTTGTGGTACACCATGTACCCATTCTCGTCGTCTGTGACTTGTGTCAACTCGTTTGACGCTAAGCGACAGCTTCCTTCTGATGTTGACCTTGGTCGCAATTGCGGATTGCAGATCGCAGCTGGAGTAGATGCCGATGCGGGGTCATATCTTCATCAATCATGATCTGTATCCATTCCGATCTGTACCCATCTTGATCTGTACCCATCTTGACCAGTACCAAAGTCGATCTGTACCTTTGTCGATCGGCGTCTTTGCCGATCTGTATCTTTGTCGATCTCGGTATTGTGCCCCTATTCTGGTACGTCTTCTCTTGCCACAATCATTCTCCGGATAGCCCTAACCGCGTAGATCTTGATCCATCACTTGTCGTGGTCCAGACCGATCAGATTTGATAGCGCTTTACCACACAGATCTCCGTTCAGATATTTCTTCAATCCCGAGATCCACGCCTCCTCGTCTTGGGCTTGTCGGACTCGATCGATCCTGAGATCCCGAACTACTTCCTCCCGCAATGATTGAGGATCTGACGTCGTCCGTATCGCAGATCGCGAGCTCGATCGTGTCACCACCGCCGTGATCTGAGCTGCCTGATCGACCTTCGTGGCCACTAACACCTCGCCCAATCTATTCAGCGTAATTAGATCTTGCTTATCCCCGTCTGACTCGATCTCGGTACCACCTTGTCGTTGTAGCGCCGCACCGGCCAAACTATCCGCACTGCCGTTCCAATCTCGCTTCACATACACAAATTCGTGATCTGGCCAGTCCTTCAGACGATCTAGAGCCCTTTGCTTAAGTAGAGTCAGACCGGGTGCTTTGCAATCGATGACTTGTCGGATCACCAAATTCGAGTCACCGCAGAACACCACTCGTTTGCGATCCACCGTACTTAACAGATCCAGGCATAGTGACAGCCCATGATATTCAGCCTCATTGACGGTAAGGTCTTCCGCATAGGCCGATCTGGCCTTGATTACCGTCCATTCAGGCAACTTCCACAAAATCGCGCTATATGCGCCACCTCCGCGCTTCACGCGAGCTGATCCATCAAAACTGACCATGTACAGCTCCTCATCTGCTCGGATCACAGGGATTGGAGTTTGGATCTTCCGTCGTGGCTCCTTCCTAGGCGAGATCGGGATCAACGCTTCGTCCACCACGGATCTGGGCGTGATACTAGCCGCGATCACTCCTAGGATCTCTTCTTCTCCTTTAACGCATTTCACAATCTCTAACTTCCACGGTGATAGCAGTGCCGCCCATTGGCCCAATCGCCCTTGTAATCCGGTCGATCTAAATAACCAGGCCAACGTGGAGTATCTAGTCAGCACCCGGATCCGACGTCCCACCAACATGTTATATCCGAGATCCAGGATCCTTAGCAGCGCCAACACTTCTTTCTCCACTGGGCTGTAATTCAACTCGTTCGACTTCAACGTCCGGCTCACGAAAGTGATCGGATAGTAGATCTGGTCATACTCTTGCACGAGAGCTGCCGAGATCGCCCAATCACTTGCATATACGAACACCACAGCCTCCCGATCCATATCAAAATGACGTAGGATCGGTGTGGATGCTATCTTCGATTTGAGCGTCTCGAAGGCCCGATGAGCACGGATACATCGTGGATCAACCTTGTCTCCATCCAGTCTTCCTGGATCCGACGTTTCCGTGGGCTTTAATGTCAGATCCAATCCTGGATCTTCCTTCAAATCTAGTTGATCCAGCTCTTTATGTTCAATACTTCGTTTGATCTGGATCCGCACATCATCCTTGGACATCGCGGCGAAATCGACCTCCCTCAACTCATACAGCACGGCTGCGTAGATAGCGTAGTCTTCGATAAACCGACTATAGTAATTTAAACTTCCCAGAAAAGACTGCATCGATCTCAGCGATCCAGGAAATACTAGATCCGTTAATGCCTCTAGATCCTTGGGATTCGCCTCCAGTCCATATTTCGAGACTCGATGACCGAGATATTCCACTTTACTCATACCCCAGAAACTCTTCACCACACTGATCGACAGATTCCATCTATCGCACGCCTCCAGTAGGGCGTCCACTCGATCACACAACTGATCCCAGCTATCCGCCGGTATAAGGATATCCTCGATATACGATCTGCGTCCGATCACTGATGGTTTGCCTGGATTGTCGGCTTCCCCCTTTTCAAACACACCTGTGGATCTTGGATCCGATCCGGGGGGCGGGATCCGGGTAAATCCATACAGGGCGTTGTCGATCAGAGGTTGGTAACCTCCACCTAGTTTTCCATTGCCCCCACCAATTCGTGGGCGGTTGGAGGCCTCACAGCGCAATGTGGACTATTTTATCGGTACGATGTTCTGTATGCACGTCTCTACCATTACCACTGACTTAGAACATATTTTGTCGACAGGGAAAACGAATTGATGGCTTTCGCGCGAAAGAATGGACTGCTGCTATTGTTACCACTGTCGGTTCCTACTGCAGACGCTGTCACCCCTACGTTACCACCACTCGCCGCCCCAGAGCCCGTGCCAGCGCCGTCCCTCCCGTCTTCTGCGAATGGCTTGGTGGGTCACCCATTCAGCCGACTGCTCTAGAAGAATATGCAACGCGCTTGGCTCAAGAGCGTTCGTTGGACACGTCATCTCCTACTGCTGAAACATCTGCTCCGAATGTTACAGAAGAAGTTGTGGATACTACAAGCCCTATTCTGTATCCTACAGAACAACCCCTTACAGAAAAAGGGGTTAGTACGGGGCATGATAGCGACTACCTGGAGTTGTTTGACGTTGATCAGTTTATGGATGCGTTGCGGACGGAAAGCCTTTTTGGACCTGTTTTTTCGGACGACATCAACTTATGTGACAGCCATGACGTCGTTGCTGAGGATGAAGATGCTGCAGTCAGTGACGAAGAGCTTGGAGTTCCGGCGTCACTCGCAGTGGAGTACGACAGTGATATCGTGTCTAACAGTGACTTTGAGGACGAAAGCGAGTTATTCGAACAGGACGACAGTGCTATGAGAGAGCTTGGAGTGAGTGGGTGTACAATCTACGATGAACATCAATCCAGTAAGTCAGTATTATACAGAATAAGAATACGTGCATCGATCTAATTCTGTATCTTATCCTTTTAGGTGATTTACAATTGCCTGGAGCGACCGATCTGTATGGAGGTTATTATGGACCGACCAGGTCTGCGGCAGCTTTTGCTGAGTCATTGGGTATGTTCTTTTACTTCATGCCGAAGAAGCTATGGCTTCACATCGAGATAGAGACAAATGACTGTCGCCTGGAATGTATACCCATGGTTGCCAAGCAGCAGCGCACGAAGCAGCTGCTTGCTCAAGCAAAGGATCCTCGGAAGTCTGTACAATCTATCGAGGAGCTGGAGGAGAAGCTGCGTCGCAAACCGGTCAAGGCACATGAAATTCTTCACGTGATCGGGCTCTTGATCGCGCGGACGCTATGCGGACATACAGACGGTCTTGAGAAGCACTGGGCCATGTGTGAGGTTGGAGCAGTACCTCGTGGTACCTTCTGCAGATTCATGAAACGGGATCGGTTCAAGATTATTACACGTTACCTCCATTTCGCCAGTAATGCATCCAGTACTCCAGATCCGGCGATCTCCAATTTCACCGCATGTTCGCCAACTTTCTCTACGATCCGGAATGGTCCATGCCACAAGTGTGCTAACTTCTTAGCGTATCCCTCTTTTACTCGATCTAGATATAGTCACACTCGAGATCCGACCTCGATCTGATGTGGGCGTATCTCCTGGTTGTGTAGATCCACTCGATCTGAGATCGCCTCTCGCAGCCGGTGATTAACGTGTTCCCGAATCTGCTGATAATACCGCTGGATCCGATACCTCCATCGTCGTGGATCCCGGTCATGTCTTCGCGTACTTCCCACCGGGATCACCGCTTCCAACGTGGATCTAGGATCCCATCCATGTACTATATAAAAAGGTTCCCCTCGGATCCGATCATGTTCGGTATTAATCGCGAAAGTGATCCTCTCGGCATACTCGTCCCAATCTCGTTGATCCAGATCCTGCACATACATCTTAATCGCCCGGGTTGTGGTTTGGACCATGCGTTCTGCAGATCCGTTAGCTTGGGGCCGATAAGCCATCGTGGCACGTTGACGTTGGCCTAAGGTCTTGTTGAACGCTCGGAAAAAGTCGGACATAAATCCTGGTTCACGATCATGCCTAATCGCTTCGCTGGCCCCAAACCGTCGGAAGACACATTCCTCATATGATTCGGCGACAGTCTGAGCAGTTCTTGACGAGCTGGCTTTTGCGATCACTTATCCCGAGAATAGATCTTCGAAGATCAACAATTCCGTATTCCCTTTATGCGATCTGGGTAATGACGGGATGTGATCCATAGCTATGATCTGGAAAGGATATGTTGCCAGAAGATTACCTGGTGACTCTCCTTGGATCCGAGGTTTACTCTTACCAGTCTCGCAATCCACACATTCTCCCACGTATCTTTGAACTCTTATATAGACCTCTCCAATGAAAATGATCTCGGATCCGCTGATAGGTTCGACCGATCCCTTGGTGTCCACCTTCTAGGCTTCCATGGTAGTGATGTAGTATGTCCTGATATAGGGTCTCCGGGATCACTAGTCGCACCAGTTTATCCCGATCCGCGTCCGTCGATCTCGTAGAAGGGCAGTAGGACAGTAGATTGTGGTGATCCAAGTCATAGTTGGCTGCCAGATTAGCATACGATTTGGCTTCCTGTTGAGTCAGATCTTGCAGATGTGGTGGAGCGGTTCGGCGGAAATTGCTGACCGCCCATCCGTCCACTCACTGTGCTCCGGACTACCGACTAACGGAGGGGGTACTCCGACCGTCTGCTTGACGCTGAGCTTGGTCTCACCTTGTGTACCCGTCGGTGGAGCGGGCTGCACTCTGCCGGTGACTTGAGGATGTCGGGGGGGGGGTCTTGATCGGGGGGACCGTATGGACGGTACTTGGGATCGTTGACAATGGCGCGGTTACTTCTTCACGCGATTGTCGGGGTTGTCGCGCTGGATAAACTTGATCCAGGTGACGGGGGTTGTCCTTGGGTGTGTGGGGGGTAACCTTTCCTTAATGGTTGCCTCCTACTATCAGCGGGGTCTTCTTGAGTGCTGAGTTGATCGTGACCCTGGCCAAGCAATCCAGGTGTCACTATGCCACTATGCCTTGCGCTTCGTCGTCTCGGCGGTTCCTGTGTCGTCGGGGGCCAACATACGTTCCGCCCGGAAATAAGAAGCCGCTTGCGAAGTACAAGGTAAAACTCAGTCTGTATTCGATAGAAAACAAAAGCCTTTCCTCCTATCCTCTTGCGTGTCCACTGATTCCTTTGTCGCACTGGCTCCTGTGCCCTTGATTGCCCGTAATCCATATGTACCACGCTTGTGGTACACCATGTACCCATTCTCGTCGTCTGTGACTTGTGTCAACTCGTTTGACGCTAAGCGACAGCTTCCTTCTGATGTTGACCTTGGTCGCAATTGCGGATTGCAGATCGCAGCTGGAGTAGATGCCGATGCGGGGTCATATCTTCATCAATCATGATCTGTATCCATTCCGATCTGTACCCATCTTGATCTGTACCCATCTTGACCAGTACCAAAGTCGATCTGTACCTTTGTCGATCGGCGTCTTTGCCGATCTGTATCTTTGTCGATCTCGGTATTGTGCCCCTATTCTGGTACGTCTTCTCTTGCCACAATCATTCTCCGGATAGCCCTAACCGCGTAGATCTTGATCCATCACTTGTCGTGGTCCAGACCGATCAGATTTGATAGCGCTTTACCACACAGATCTCCGTTCAGATATTTCTTCAATCCCGAGATCCACGCCTCCTCGTCTTGGGCTTGTCGGACTCGATCGATCCTGAGATCCCGAACTACTTCCTCCCGCAATGATTGAGGATCTGACGTCGTCCGTATCGCAGATCGCGAGCTCGATCGTGTCACCACCGCCGTGATCTGAGCTGCCTGATCGACCTTCGTGGCCACTAACACCTCGCCCAATCTATTCAGCGTAATTAGATCTTGCTTATCCCCGTCTGACTCGATCTCGGTACCACCTTGTCGTTGTAGCGCCGCACCGGCCAAACTATCCGCACTGCCGTTCCAATCTCGCTTCACATACACAAATTCGTGATCTGGCCAGTCCTTCAGACGATCTAGAGCCCTTTGCTTAAGTAGAGTCAGACCGGGTGCTTTGCAATCGATGACTTGTCGGATCACCAAATTCGAGTCACCGCAGAACACCACTCGTTTGCGATCCACCGTACTTAACAGATCCAGGCATAGTGACAGCCCATGATATTCAGCCTCATTGACGGTAAGGTCTTCCGCATAGGCCGATCTGGCCTTGATTACCGTCCATTCAGGCAACTTCCACAAAATCGCGCTATATGCGCCACCTCCGCGCTTCACGCGAGCTGATCCATCAAAACTGACCATGTACAGCTCCTCATCTGCTCGGATCACAGGGATTGGAGTTTGGATCTTCCGTCGTGGCTCCTTCCTAGGCGAGATCGGGATCAACGCTTCGTCCACCACGGATCTGGGCGTGATACTAGCCGCGATCACTCCTAGGATCTCTTCTTCTCCTTTAACGCATTTCACAATCTCTAACTTCCACGGTGATAGCAGTGCCGCCCATTGGCCCAATCGCCCTTGTAATCCGGTCGATCTAAATAACCAGGCCAACGTGGAGTATCTAGTCAGCACCCGGATCCGACGTCCCACCAACATGTTATATCCGAGATCCAGGATCCTTAGCAGCGCCAACACTTCTTTCTCCACTGGGCTGTAATTCAACTCGTTCGACTTCAACGTCCGGCTCACGAAAGTGATCGGATAGTAGATCTGGTCATACTCTTGCACGAGAGCTGCCGAGATCGCCCAATCACTTGCATATACGAACACCACAGCCTCCCGATCCATATCAAAATGACGTAGGATCGGTGTGGATGCTATCTTCGATTTGAGCGTCTCGAAGGCCCGATGAGCACGGATACATCGTGGATCAACCTTGTCTCCATCCAGTCTTCCTGGATCCGACGTTTCCGTGGGCTTTAATGTCAGATCCAATCCTGGATCTTCCTTCAAATCTAGTTGATCCAGCTCTTTATGTTCAATACTTCGTTTGATCTGGATCCGCACATCATCCTTGGACATCGCGGCGAAATCGACCTCCCTCAACTCATACAGCACGGCTGCGTAGATAGCGTAGTCTTCGATAAACCGACTATAGTAATTTAAACTTCCCAGAAAAGACTGCATCGATCTCAGCGATCCAGGAAATACTAGATCCGTTAATGCCTCTAGATCCTTGGGATTCGCCTCCAGTCCATATTTCGAGACTCGATGACCGAGATATTCCACTTTACTCATACCCCAGAAACTCTTCACCACACTGATCGACAGATTCCATCTATCGCACGCCTCCAGTAGGGCGTCCACTCGATCACACAACTGATCCCAGCTATCCGCCGGTATAAGGATATCCTCGATATACGATCTGCGTCCGATCACTGATGGTTTGCCTGGATTGTCGGCTTCCCCCTTTTCAAACACACCTGTGGATCTTGGATCCGATCCGGGGGGCGGGATCCGGGTAAATCCATACAGGGCGTTGTCGATCAGAGGTTGGTAACCTCCACCTAGTTTTCCATTGCCCCCACCAATTCGTGGGCGGTTGGAGGCCTCACAGCGCAATGTGGACTATTTTATCGGTACGATGTTCTGTATGCACGTCTCTACCATTACCACTGACTTAGAACATATTTTGTCGACAGGGAAAACGAATTGATGGCTTTCGCGCGAAAGAATGGACTGCTGCTATTGTTACCACTGTCGGTTCCTACTGCAGACGCTGTCACCCCTACGTTACCACCACTCGCCGCCCCAGAGCCCGTGCCAGCGCCGTCCCTCCCGTCTTCTGCGAATGGCTTGGTGGGTCACCCATTCAGCCGACTGCTCTAGAAGAATATGCAACGCGCTTGGCTCAAGAGCGTTCGTTGGACACGTCATCTCCTACTGCTGAAACATCTGCTCCGAATGTTACAGAAGAAGTTGTGGATACTACAAGCCCTATTCTGTATCCTACAGAACAACCCCTTGCAGAAAAAGGGGTTAGTACGGGGCATGATAGCGACTACCTGGAGTTGTTTGACGTTGATCAGTTTATGGATGCGTTGCGGACGGAAAGCCTTTTTGGACCTGTTTTTTCGGACGACATCAACTTATGTGACAGCCATGACGTCGTTGCTGAGGATGAAGATGCTGCAGTCAGTGACGAAGAGCTTGGAGTTCCGGCGTCACTCGCAGTGGAGTACGACAGTGATATCGTGTCTAACAGTGACTTTGAGGACGAAAGCGAGTTATTCGAACAGGACGACAGTGCTATGAGAGAGCTTGGAGTGAGTGGGTGTACAATCTACGATGAACATCAATCCAGTAAGTCAGTATTATACAGAATAAGAATACGTGCATCGATCTAATTCTGTATCTTATCCTTTTAGGTGATTTACAATTGCCTGGAGCGACCGATCTGTATGGAGGTTATTATGGACCGACCAGGTCTGCGGCAGCTTTTGCTGAGTCATTGGGTATGTTCTTTTACTTCATGCCGAAGAAGCTATGGCTTCACATCGAGATAGAGACAAATGACTGTCGCCTGGAATGTATACCCATGGTTGCCAAGCAGCAGCGCACGAAGCAGCTGCTTGCTCAAGCAAAGGATCCTCGGAAGTCTGTACAATCTATCGAGGAGCTGGAGGAGAAGCTGCGTCGCAAACCGGTCAAGGCACATGAAATTCTTCACGTGATCGGGCTCTTGATCGCGCGGACGCTATGCGGACATACAGACGGTCTTGAGAAGCACTGGGCCATGTGTGAGGTTGGAGCAGTACCTCGTGGTACCTTCTGCAGATTCATGAAACGGGATCGGTTCAAGATTATTACACGTTACCTCCATTTCGCCAGTAATGCATCCAGTACTGCGGCGACCGATAAAGCGTGGAAGGTGCGTCCTGTGCTGCAAGTGATTGAGAAAACATTTCGGCGTGGATATCGACTGGGTGCACGGGTCAGCTTCGATGAGGGAACTATTCCGAACCGATGCAAGTTCAATCCCATCCGAGTTTATAACAAGGTCAAGCCGCATAAATATGGAACCAAGTGCGACATGACGTGCTGCGCAGACACGGGTTATTGCTCCAGGTAAGAGCATATTCAGCCGATACAGAATTGCATATTCTGTACATACAGAATACTAATGCTGTATCATACAGAACAAGTGCTACCTACTAACACAATGCTGTATGTCGAAAAATTTGCTATGCTGTATTCTGCAGAGTTGAGCTTTATCTTGGCAAGGAAACAAGTGCTGGACTGGCAAAAGATGTGGCTCAGAGAGCTGTCATTCGCAATGTTACTAAGGCTCTCGCAGGTCAACCCGGAAAACGATTGGTCATTGCAGACAATTACTACAGCTCGTGCGCTCTAGTGCTGACACTGCTTGAGAAGGGCTACTACTACGTTGGAACTCACCGTAGTGATCGACTGGGGTGGCCTCGCTCCGTGCAGTTCCCCCAAAAGAAGCGCCCAAAGAGGATGCCTCGAGGTGCATATCGTATCGCTCACGCAAAAGAGGTTCCGGGGTTAGTGGCAGTGGCATGGATGGACTCAAGACCAGTCAATATGATCGCATCTGGCTGTGCAACAACGCAAACGACTGTCTTACGCAGAGATAAAGGCCGGAGCGAAAGGTCTGTTGTCCCGTGCCCGCAGTTGGTAGCTGATTACCATTCCGGCATGGGAGATGTTGATTACCACGACCAACTGAGGCTTCAAAGGTATTCAATTCAGCGATGTGTGGCCTTTAAGAAGTACTATCGACAGTTATTTCTAGCGTTCGTCGACATGGCAATTATTAACGCGTTCATCCTGCACAAAGAGGTGCTTCAGAAGAAAGGAGAGAGAGTTCCCACTCGCGCTGAGTACATGTGCCGTCTGCATGTGGAGCTTCTGAATGTATCCAAAGTCACGTTGCGGAGCAACATCAACCCGGAGGATTTAGTGACAGTGCCTACACCAGCGGGCGACCACACGCTTGTGAACACCGACGATATGTACGAAGGCGGGCGCGACGCGAAGAGGCGCCAGCACCTCTGCAAAGTTTGCTCGACCATGGCTGTGCCCAAAACGAAAAGCTATGAAAGCAGTTATTACTGCCCCACCTGCACGGAACTTCGCGGAGGCTACGTACCTCTCTGCAATCGCGTCCGTCGAGAGGCGTCTGGTAATACGTTGACGTGCAGCCAAATTTGGCATCAATCGTGGGCAAATGGGACAGCAATCCCTCCCCATTTCAGGCAGATTCGCTTCCGCGAGTGCAAGCGTAAGCGCCATGACGCTGAGGAGAAGTAAGAGGAAAACAATGCCAGTGAGAATAGTGATTAGAACGGTCAGTGAGTTGAGATTCGAACCTTATTGCTTCACACACCAAAGTTTTCGGCCATTTCTATCCTAGTTCTTCGCTTCTGTCTAGTCTAGAACTGGCCGAAAATTTGGTGAGTGAATTGCATGGCACTTGCCTCCCTCCTCCAAACGTGTGGGCGCGAAACATGGCGCCAAAATCAGTTTTCAATCAATTTAGGCGGGATATTTGGATTCTGAGGTAATGTGCTGATTTGCATAGCCAATCCGGAAACGTAAATGTGTCAGCTGGATTCAAAATTGCAACGTTTCTACTACATCTCGCAGTACCTTCGCCACAAGCAGGCTTATAACAGAACATGTATGAGAGTTTTAAAAAGTATACTAAAAACACAATATAGTCTAATTCTGTATGATACAGAATAAAACCTCTCTTTAGGGGGGTTAAGATATTCGTTATGGATGAATACCACCACTTCTCCGATCGTACTTGAGTTTTGTATAAAGAACAAGGACTCTCCATAGGCCAATCAGCGGAGTTTAATAAGAATCAACAAATCAGGTGATAGAAAAAAATGTTTTAAACCAATCATTGCATAGATGGCTTGGAGAGTCCTTTACAGCAGCCACTCCGACGTATCGGGTCGGATGCACACGAAAAATATGCGTATCGCTTTACGAATTACTAGTGTTGTGCTTATCAGACTCGTATATATTTCCTCTCCGACCAGCCCAACCAGCATGGGCTTGGACGAGCTTTAACCTGGGGACATTAAGCTCGCCAAGTATACAGCTATAACTGCGTTTAAGGCGTTTGTGAAAAGCGAACTTGTTGTATTTGACTATGTTAAGCAATACATCGAGCAAGACGATATAGGTAATGCTGTGTATCTGTATTAGACAAGCTTGGTATGTAGCTTGCATTTAATGAGGGTAAGCAGGGTAAGTCACTTGCCCGGATTACCGCTATGCAATTTTTCAGACAAAGTAAGATGTGGCAGTTTCAGTTCTTCCCTGTGTAACGACATATCGTCGAAGCTAAGTTGCTGAGCTTGGGGAAGACGCTTGATAGCTTCTGCATGAAGCGAGATGGAAAGGTAGTCAACAAGGCACCGCCGTGCTCAAAGAGCGACTTAGAGAAGATAATGCTGTATTTGTATGAGAAGGCAAGTTCCGCTAGTGACTGCCAAGACGCAGCTTTGCTGTGTCTGCTGTGGTACCTGTTTGGACGAGCTTCGGATCTGTCCCTTGTGCGAAAGCAGAACCTCTCGGTCGATGCAGGCAAGGTGTTCTTCGTGCGTTTCATCGGCATGAAGACCTCCGAAGAGCAAGGTCTCTCGCTGTTCCCCGGACGCCGACTTCGTCACCTGTCCGCTGCATGCGATCGCCATGGCCATTATCACGCAGACAACTCCAACCGTCGCCTTGATTGACAACTTGCCTGACGTCCCTGTCGCTACTGCTGTAAACTTGTCTCCGTCGACGCCGCTGTTGGAGGTTTTTAATCACTCGGAAGAATTCGCCGCACTTGAACCCGCAGCGTCACCTGCAAGAACTTCCCGAGCTCCCATGGATACTACTCCAACGATCTACACCCATGCCAACCGCCTGTTGGATCGCGTCGCTTGCGTTGCAGGAGTCTTGGATCCGCTGACGTCGCACTCGTTCCGTCGAGGAGGTGCGCAACACGTGAACGGTTGCGATGGCTTGACGCAGCGCTGGATCTTCGACCGTGGTGCCTGGAACATGAGCACAACAAACAAGGATTCAATTACATCTTCAATACAAGCCGAGAAGATCGCAAGGTCAGCAAACCACTCAGTGGATACGACACTGAAACCAAAGTGAAGGCACTGGATTTGAAGCCGTTCGATACCGAGACACAGGAGAAGATCGCCGATGTCCAGCGCTTGCTGTTCACGACCTGCTACAGGATGGAAAGCACCAAGTACAATCTTAGTCAACAAGTACTCGATGTCATCACGGCTTACCTGATTTTGCACTATCCACCGATGAAGAAGCTTCAAGCAGACGGTCAGGCTGTCAGGTGCTTGGGGTCAGCTGATGTCAATGCGGGAGCTTCAGTGACAGAGCTCCTGGCATGGTCTTCGCACCTTGCGGTCTGTCAAGCAACGATCCCCGAGACAAGTCAAGAGCAAGAAACCACCCCCATCACCGAACAAAGCAACCAGAAGAAGATCATCGACCATAAGCGTAGTGTGATTGATCAGTTAATGAAGCACACCAAGCGTCAAGACGAGCGCATGGATAACCTAGAAGCTATAATGGACGGAACATCATCACAAGACAAGAACAGGAAACGTCAGCGAGATTCATCACAAGAACAAGATAAGCCAAAGCGCCGACGAAGGTCAGTGACGTACCTTCATAGTATCTGGTGTGCGTGGTACGCCCAAGAACCGCGGATGTGGCAGTCAACAATCTCGAAGCAGCAGAAGTCCGACGCTAAGCTGCTTGTGGCCTTCATGAAGCTATTCTTGGACGGCAAATTCGAGTTGGATACAACAGCGTGTGGCGAAGTGGGTGAACACTTTACCGCCCAACGTATAGCGCGCCCGAAGAGTAGGGGGTGATCCTTTGAGAAGAACCGACTTTTCGGGTAGTACAGGTCCTGGATCAAGTACTAGACTCGATCCAGGTTGGCGTGTGACCTTGTGCAATCCCTATAGGTGTCGATTAATTCGGCGGACCGGGTTTCACCGGGTATTTGTATTCCTAAGATAGACACACAGAAAATGTAAGAACTTCCAGGTTGTACGTATCCTGGGGGTCCTGAATGTGGGTTGAGAGATCACGAGTAAAGACCTTCTTCCCAAAAGATAACCTAAAATAATACAGAGTTTGAATATACAATATGCAGCCTGTCAGTTAGTTAGCACGACCGAATACAGGTAAATTTCGGGATGCCCTACACGCACCACCCTCGAAATACTCGAGGGAATCAATAGAATGTCTTTCCTAAACACACAGTAATCAACAGTCAAATCCTAGGGGTGATCACTACCAAACCTCCTAAGATCGCAGGGAAAATGAATATGAAATGCAAGGGGCACTCGGAGTGTCCACTAGCAACTTAGCAAATAAAATAACTGGATCACTCCGAGTGTTCAAGCCCACTGGTCCCCAAGTTAATTCGACTTGAACGTGTTGAGAGTTTTCGCGTAGTTAGCGCGGCCTTGGGCGTCCTCACTCTGGGGCCCTCCTAATGTGAGCGGTCCTCCAGGTAGTCCTTCCTTGACGAGATGTGTTAAAAAGTACGGCGACCTCCCTAGGTTGCCTGTGCGACGAAGATACTTAAGCTTCCCAATATGAAGCGAACTCGAAGACACTTGTGCTTCTCAACGCAAATCAAACTCTGTTTAAAATTATCTTCTACCTCTTGGCATTCTAAATTCTTCTTCTGTTTGGTAGTCTTGGTACTTCTTTGGCGATCTTCCTTTACTTCGTGAGGTCACACTTGGGTAGACTTGGTCTCATTATACTTGAAATGTCACGTCGAACTTGGATCTGCATACACTCATCAGCGATGTCTCGGCTCTTCTGAGATCGGCAGCACTGGTCTTGTTCTTGCACGGTGTAATCATCTGATTGCGATACTCTTGGGTCGTACTGTCTTGACTCTGCTTGAATGTCAGTAAACTGACTTCCGGACTGAACTTATCATTGGCAACTTGATCTTCGATCTTGTTCTTCGACAGTCACTTGGTCATTCAGGATGTATTGTCATTCGGGATGTACATTCCGGTTGCACGGCATAACTTCGGATGGAGTCTTCATATCCGGTAGGCGATCGAACTTTCAGGATGAGGGAGACTGTCTTGGGGTTTACATGTGTAGGTAGGGTCGTAATTGTGGAAACCTTGGAGTTTCAGGGTGTTTCGGGTGATGTTCGGCTCCGTCAAGGTAGGCTGCTCCTCGGGATACGTTCTCCGAGGGCACTTGCTTCCTTCTCGTGGATACCTGCCGTCAAGGAGTCGGCGGTCGGACTGAGCGTCGTAATTGCATCCTGAATGTGGTACCCATTCAGGGCGTATGCTTCCAACCTGTGAGCCTCTCCGTAACCGAACATCTGCATCCCCAAAGTCCAAACCATCAATTCGCCCAGGAGTCCCACTCAATACCCATCTCGAAAACCATCATCTTAGTCCGAATCAGTGTGCGGGTTGTCCCGGATGGGCAGCTGCGGGTGTGCCTAGAAAATTCAGAGGCACATCGTCACAAGCGCCGGACTATCGCGATCGAGTCCTGGACTTAGGTACGCGAGCGGAGGAAGCAGTGCTCTCGTTTTTATCCGAGCGTAAAATCACTTCGCGCGGGGCAGGTAACGTCCTCAAGCATCTTCGCAGTCTCCACCGCTCAGGCATCCTCAACGCCAAGATTGAGCGTTATCATCGTCTGATCCAGACCGCTGCCATCAAGGACCCCGCTCCTGGATACACACAGGACGTACTGGAAGTCATAAGTGAGTAAATTAGATAGACCTGCATTCAACCAGTAAATAATCACTCTTCTGTCAGACTGGTAGCTCTTGATATCGTTACATCAACGCTCTGTAGTTAGAACAACATAGACTGCAACACATGATGATACCTTGGGTGGAAATCGAACCCACGACCATCCCTTTCGGGGGCTCTTCCACTGAGCTACCAGGTGGGGGTTAGCACAACTCAAAACAGGGTACTCATCTGGAGGCCCGAGGGGGAATTAACCTCCACAGTTCTTCGTGGAGGCAACAACCCTGCTAGCCGCACCACGTTCGGCACGGCCCCTCAATACACCCTCCTGTGGGTGGTCACTCGGGCACTGACCGCGTCTGACGGAACGCCCACAACTGAATACCAATCATTTTTGTTTTTATAATTACCTTTTTACGACGTGTTTTTACGTTACAGCTTACTTTTTGTATACTATAAGTTTATCTACATCTGGTCGAAGAGGTCGGAGGTCGGATAGATTTGGTATGGATATCTGGCTTTCAAGCGGCAAGTCTTTGCGACGCAGAATTTCCTTCTAGATATCGTGTAGCTAGGCATGAGTGGCTGTGGCCATCCACTCGCGAATCTGCGCTCGAGAGACTACACGTCGTTATGGCTCCAATCGACATCGCCCCGGGATCACTAGCGTTTCTTGGGCCGACATATGCGCCTTCCCTGACAGAGTTTCGCTACGTACGTGTGCTTAGTGTGCAGGATGCCATGGCGAGGATAGCTCTGGTAAGCATCGACGAAGACGACGAGGAGCCGTATCTCGAGGAACAGTTGACGTTAACACTCATCGCAAGCGACGAGTCAGCTACGGCGAGAGCGGACTGTGGCCTGGTCAGTTCGTCGGGCACCCCATTAACTTCGTTCAACCAGCCGGCGCAAACATGGGCGAGTGGGCCTTTGGCGCGGTCACCGGATACCGTATGATTGAATCTCAAGCGTGGATCAATGGAGGGCTGACAATATTACGACTAAGATCAGGTTGGAGTTGCCTCCCAACATTATCAAGGTTGACTGGGTCAACTACACCCTCCAGGCCGGAGCGGGTTCCGACGTGGCGCTCATGAACGCCGAGGAATTTGTTGATCAGATGAACGAGGTCGGTGCTCTGTGTACAAAGCGTCGCTCATCGTTGCCCCTCAAGGTGTTAACGTCACTCACAATGCCTTTTGACGGGGAGGCATTGACCTCTGTGATTCTTTTGACACGCTTGCGGTCACCAGCCAGCATATTTTAAGCTGTGTGCTTAACAAGATGGGCAAGAAAGGAACGAGCATGTTCGAGGTGCCTCAGGAAGCCACGACTCCACTTCGGCACTCCAAGCGCAATAAACCCAAGTAGAAGCTCCACCAGCAAAGTCACACTAAGAGGTCGCCTCCACGATATCAGATGAATTTGAGTGCCCCTCACCAGACGAGCTCTCCCGCTTCGACGCGGAGGTAGACGGTAAATCAGACGACGATATTCAGGCTGTGTTGCATCAGGGCCGACTTTTCCATGCTGACCAATTGGCCCCGCTCAACGTCGAAGGCGAAGCACCACTCCCGACAAGTTCAGTGCACAGACCATCCGTTGCTGTGGACGACGTGCACGGGCGCTCTGTGACGACTTTTTGGCCTAAAATGATAGAGTTGTAGATTCACAACGCTATCGGGCATCCAGACTACCAAGGTAAGGACCCTCAGTGTATTCTTGAATGTGTTCGGCAGGCTTGTGAAACCCGTTTTCGTGGATCACCACCAGTATTTCGAGGTGCCTACGATTTTGGGTTTCATATTCGGGGACTATCAGTTATGCATTTTAAGCGATTGCCTCGGACATCCGTGTCGGACACTGCTGTCAACTTAACTGACTTTTCCCGGAAGAATTCCTTGACCAATGCCACGACAGAGCCTTCGTTCAGAAGGCTCGTGAACGCGCTGTCTAATTTACACAGCTTTGGTCGAAGTTTTTACAATGAGACCATATTCAATGTTCCGAAAGCCACCGCCGACTTCATGGACGATTTTGCCGACGAAGACGAGCCTGACTGTGCGACGGGACGTCGAAACACCTGGCATTGTGGATCAACATGAAACGGGGGAAATTTCATGGACTGCTTATTTCGGGTGGTCTTTATGCGGTGGCTCAAGTCCAGGGCGAGTTCACATCGCACGACACGCTTTAGCAGAGCTTATCTACAACTTCCAAAAAGACAAAGTGAGGCCCTGAAAGTTCTATTGGAGCCGAAGCAAAGCTCGTCGGCGTCTACAGCACGGCAGTCGGGGAATACCAAGCCTGTCTCCAAAGTACCCAAGAATTTGTCGCACACGTTGCCCAAGCAAGCGTCGATGCAGCTATGCCTCCGGCACCTTCCCAACAACGGGTGCACCGAAAGGGAGCCCGGCAAGTGTCACTCAAAATAAAATACAAGGTACATTTTCGACCAGAGACTCTTTTCAAAGAGGCCAAGGACCACGTTGTGACACACTTCGGTGTGCTTGCTCCCGAATTTCCCGACCTATGATGGGACAGGGTCTCCGTTCCAACGGTGCTGGACGATCAACCAAAATAACCTCCATTGATATCAACACACCTACGCCAGCCGCATGCAGCGCGACTTCGGAGACGTTCGAGGTCTTCATGGCAATCTACCGCGGTTTAGCGAGCTGTGTCAAGCTGGGCCCGCGACAATTGTGACGGCTGCCACCCAGTGTACGACATTGCATTTCCCTCATATTTCCCTCCGGCACCAGACGTTGATATCGACGACACAGTGGTTGTCTTTCATTCGAACCTCGCGCTCGCTTTAAAATTGAATCTGGCAGACTATGCTCGGTTGGTACGTGGGCAAACGGGTGCTGATCAGCGGCCCAATAATGATTTGTACGAGCTCCCACAGCCCCACAGCCCAGCGCTGCATGATTCTTGGCGTAGGTGGAACGGGGTGGTCAGGAACTGTTGCCAACGCTCCCGCAGCAGCAGAGGCAACGGCCACGTAATCACAGTTCACTGCGTCATCATCTTCCTCAAGTGAGGCAACGTGTTCGCAAAGGGCAACGCGATGGTCACTGTAGTGGTTCCCGTTGGACTTCTCGATCGTTGGCAGGACGTCTACATCTCCCCGGTTGGTGTGGTGGACAAAGATGGGACATGCAGTCGTCTGATTGACGATTATTCTCTCCCTGAAGGTGAAAGTATCAATAACTTCACCGACCGATCGAACCTACCGCCCATCAAGTACAACCCACCTGAGGATATTGCTCGGAGAATTGGTATGCTACGTCGCAACCACCCTCACGCACGGATATTGATGATACTGGGAGATGTAGCAGGTGGGTTCCGGTATGTACCAATCCACGCTGAGCACGCACACATATTGGCCTTCATCTTTGGCGACTATTTGGCCATCGATATGGCTTGCGGTTTCGGGTAGTGTGGGTCCACAGCCAACTACCATCGTGCCGGGACGCTGATCAACGGACTTTACGAGCAAACTAGAGTTGGGCATGGAAATTACATGCAATCCGTACCTTGCTCAATCGTCAGCAGCAGCGAGACAAAATGACACCGTCGAGGGCTCTCATGCGATCCCTGTCAAGCTCAGACAATCGTCTCCACGAGGAGATCATGGTTCTGACCAGGGATCTCACGCGAACTCTGATCCGTTCCCACCAAGAGTTCTAGGTGGCGCACGATCATGAGGAGACACAATGTGCTCACTGGACAGAGCTTGGCGCGACGTGCCGCCCTCCACACCCGTCTCGAGGTCTCTGACAGGGCTGTTCCGGTGTGACGATCATACATGTATTGAGCTGGACGAGGGCACTAGTTATTGCCAAGCTAATATCGCCCTCCGTCGGGCGATGGCAACCGTGCTGACGCGGTCAACAATAAATGAGCGTAAGTTCACCCAGTGGAACGAGCACGGTAAATCGTTTGGTCTGCTCTGGGATACGCGTAATCGGACCGTAACACTAGCATAGAAGATTGCAAAGACACACCAGCGAGCTCAAGCCATACTCGTCAGCGATCGCGCTACCGAAACACTTCTGCTTCAAGTTGTCGGCTCCTTGCCGCATGTATCGTCATGCTGCTCACCAGCCAGAGGATTTTACCAACGTATTGACTCCTCTGCCTCATCTGCGAGACGGTACGGGCGCTTCACATTGCCCCGAGCAGTACTGCAGAATTTAAAGTGGTTTCGATACGTTTTGCGACATCAAACACGTTTTAACGGTATTCCAGTGGCGCTATTTGCCTGAGTGTACAATCTGAGGGTGCATGTGCACACGAACGCGTGGGACGACGGACGGTGTGCTCTTGAATCAGATTTACGGTAGTTCATCCGTGTACGATTTCCTGACAGTGTCAAAATGCAGTTGAAAGACGGCAAGGCGGCCAACTCGATCAACGCGCGTGAATTGCAAAGTGCGGTGCTCGCCGTGTTAGTATGGGGTCCTGTATGGACTCAGGTTTTGGGACCTGGTCCTATCGAGGTTCGTTTCTGGATCGCCAACGTTAGTGTGGTCTCCCAGACACAACGGTGCTGCAGTGGGCAGCCTCTCGCCCAAACTTCCAATCGGTTTCTCTCGCTCGCGGAGTTCCAGTACTTGCTTCATTGCGCGGCAACGTGCGTGCCGGACGTAGGTAACGCGATGGCAGACGCGGGTTCGCGGGCACGGAGCATGAATCATGCGTTATATAAGACATGGACTAAACTTTCTTGTGGATGTACACAGGTATAGTGCCAAGCTTCTCCGAAAAACCCTCGCTATTCTGGGATCGGTGATGTATCGGCACGCCGTGGCCGACACTACCAACATTACCTACAGTGTGCACTGGCGGCAACGGACTAGCTTCTCAAAGTACATGAAGTGGTCTAAATGGTTGTCGAACAATCTACTGGACAACAGTTGAGCTTGTTCGTATTTTTTTGTTGGCAGTGGAGACAGGAATTGGGATACATTCATGGCCACTATCATCACCTCCACCTCTCGGTTCATCACTCAAGTCATTCACACACTCATCACTATCCATATCGTAGAGAATATTGTCTTCATCACCCTCCGTCTCTGAGTCCTAGCAACCAGCCGTCTTCTCCAAGGTTCATGTCTTCTGGAGAAAGGGGTTCAAATAGACGGTCACGCTTTAGCGCGGCAATAAAGTTTTCCGAATAAACGTCACCGAGAGGTACGCGATTTTCAGCGACAGGATTACCCGGAACATGTTGTTCAGGACTATCCGTAAAAGCTTCCGTCGTTTCCGGGATATTGTGTTCCGGTATTGCCGTAATATGTTCCGATGCGTCAGGACTTGTAGATTCTGTAATGTCTGTAATGTCAAATTTGTTAGATTACGTTCACTTGGACGTCACTAACACATTCACACTAACACATTTACATACCCGTCCGCTTCGTCCGCTTCATTGCGGACCGCGGCTTAGCCGTCGTCGCATTACGTTTGGTTGACTTTTCAATAGGGTTAACGGCAGTAGTAACAGTCCAGGTCTTCTCCACCATCGTTGTGGTTGCCCCAGTCATTGAATTTGCCGTAGTGTTTGCTGTCCTCGTAGAAGCCAGACTATACACACGCTGTAACGTCGGCCACGCCCGTTGTTATTCCAGTCGTAGCAGTGTCCATAGTGATCAAAGGCGCGTCCGTCCTAGACGCATTCGCGGCAGCCGCTACGACCACCGCAGTTGATGGTAGAGGGAGCTCTAGCTAGCCTTGACGCCGGCAATATCGAAGTAAACTTGCCTCACATATTATATAGCTGCAAATTAGAAGACAGCATCACTTTTCATAATAATAATATTCGTACCGACGAAATGATCTGATCCTTCAACTCCTTTGACGTTTTCCCCAGGTGGGATGTACCGGTGGTCATCGCTTAGACCCGTAGACCTCTTGTATGTTCACCCCTTCTAGCTCAACTCGCGTCAAATTTGCTTGAACGTTTTCTCAACCATAGTCCATCAGAGTGTTTGTCCTCGACTTGAGCGGATTTCGAAAAGGAAGGACAGCAGCCTTCCTTATGGAGATTTATATTTGGAATCCTAACCATTTTTCTGCAAATCTCATGTCTCACCGAACACAACTGCATACAGCCGACCTGTTAAAAATGATCTCACAAACTTCTATTTGCGGAGATTGGTTGCGAGGAATACTGTTGCGGATATCGCGGAATTTAATCACCTCTATAAATGCTATTCCGGATTATCCGTAATACCGGAGTAGAGGGGTTAATTAGTTTTTTGTATTACAGGCCATACTATCTAATTAACCGAAAAATATTAACGGACTAAATGCTACCCCCTACTAGCTGTTAAGTCCCCTCAGACCAGGGACTAGTGAACCGCCGTTCACTTAGAGTTTGTATACTCTTAATAGTAATCTTTCTCAAGCAAGGCGCTAAGTGTGACCCCGTTACACTTGGTAGCACTTGTAGTCAATCCACGCCTACGCGGGTAAATTGAGTACCTGAATCCTCTGTGTCTCCGAGGCGAGTTCCCTCATTTAATCAACTCTCAGTTTGAGTCGGCCCGTAAGATGGCGGGCATCGTTGGACGAGGAGGAGATTCCCTCCTAAGCTTGGCGGCTGCTATACCGGCCGAGCAGGTCGAACGAATTGAGGGGTTCGAGACATACGAGAGAGGACGCATTGCTCACGGCTGCAGACCCCGCGACTGAGCTAAACCTAAATCAACCTAAGCCGTTGAGGCTTAAGGTTAACCTCTATGAGCGGAAGGGGGAGAGAACCTCCACTTCTAGGTCAGAGAGGTAGAGCTCGCCATGGATGCGGCTCTCATCTCGACCGAGCTACTTCGGGTCGCTTTGGGAGGTCGAGCGAAGACCTCGGTAACGCGCGAGTCGACGTCGCAGAGTTGTTTCACAACCTGGGCTCAGCTGTGTGAACGGCTTAGGGCCGCCTTCCTTCCGGCAAACTATGAATATCGCCAGCATTCGCTCTTCCTTGCCTGTAAACAAGAGAAGCGTGAGCTGCATGAGTACACCCAGGAGATGCGAGCACTCGCTGCATCTCTGGTAGGAAACCCCCTACCCGAAGGTGACAGTGTTCATGGATGGCCAGCAAGTGGGCCCATCCCGCACACAGTTGTTCCGCGTGCATGCGAATACTATGGATGAGGCGATCCAGAGCGCCCTCCAAGAGGAGTACAGCCACCGACAGGCTCGTACTCCTACGTCGGTGTGAGAAGATCACAATGCGTCGACAGGCGCAGTGCAGGGAGAGCCAACACAGGGCCGGTATCCATGGAACTGGGAACGGTCGTTCTGAGTTCCATCCGCTGTTAGGGATGTGGGAAGCTCGGGCACATGCAACGTGCCTGCCCTGCGGGAAGGCAAAGGAAGTCCCCTTCCAAACCTAGAGGCTCGATGGTCCAGTGGTAGAAGCCACGACCCAAGAGCCAGGGGAACTGGGGTCACCAGTAGGGGCGGGGCGCCCTACTGGGGAAGGTCTAAGTCCCTATGGTAGGGGTGCGGACGGCGCACGCCATGGAGGCTTAGCCCCTGAGAGCCTGGGTACTCTCGAGACGAGGAAGCGCAGCGGCTGACTGCTCGTGGTACACGCGAGCGTACAGGGATCTCCTAATAATTTAAGCTCTTCCTCCGTAATGGGCGAGGATGTCCTGGAGGTGTTCATGAAGCAGCGTGTAACGCGCTTGGATTTTGAGATCCTCAAAAACCCGGAGGATCCAGTGTATCCTCTCGTTAACGAGTTCTCGGATGTGGTGTCGAAACACCCACCACCCCAACTCCGGCCGGATCGGGGAGTACGGCACGAGATTGACCTCGCGCCCGGCACAAAGTACTGTGACGAGGCAGTGGCCATTACCCCGCGAACAGCGATTCGATCGACCGAGAAGGAGAAGTCGGCCATGGTGCGGGAGTCGAAGTCTCCGCACTCGATGCCTACCTTCTGCGTTCGTAAACCGAAGGGGAAGTGGCATCTGGTTCTTGCTTATAACAAGCTGAACAATGCGACGGTACCGACACAGACGTGTGGCGAAGTGGGTGAACACTTTACCGCCCAAAGTATAGCGCGCCCGAAGTGTGGGTGTTGGTCCTTTGAGAAGAACCGACTTTTCGGGTAGTACAGGTCCTGGATCAAGTACTAGACTCGATCCAGGTTGGCGTGTGACCTTGTGCAATCCCTATAGGTGTCGATTAATTCGGCGGACCGGGTTTCACCGGGTATTTGTATTCCTAAGATAGACACACAGAAAATGTAAGAACTTCCAGGTTGTACGTATCCTGGGGGTCCTGGATGTGGGTTGAGAGATCACGAGTAAAGACCTTCTTCCCAAAAGATAACCTAAAATAATACAGAGTTTGAATATACAATATGCAGCCTGTCAGTTAGTTAGCACGACCGAATACAGGTAAATTTCGGGATGCCCTACACGCACCACCCTCGAAATACTCGAGGGAATCAATAGAATGTCTTTCCTAAACACACAGTAATCAACAGTCAAATCCTAGGGGTGATCACTACCAAACCTCCTAAGATCGCAGGGAAAATGAATATGAAATGCAAGGGGCACTCGGAGTGTCCACTAGCAACTTAGCAAATAAAATAACTGGATCACTCCGAGTGTTCAAGCCCACTGGTCCCCAAGTTAATTCGACTTGAACGTGTTGAGAGTTTTCGCGTAGTTAGCGCGGCCTTGGGCGTCCTCACTCTGGGGCCCTCCTAATGTGAGCGGTCCTCCAGGTAGTCCTTCCTTGACGAGATGTGTTAAAAAGTACGGCGACCTCCCTAGGTTGCCTGTGCGACGAAGATACTTAAGCTTCCCAAATATGAAGCGAACTCGAAGACACTTGTGCTTCTCAACGCAAATCAAACTCTGTTTAAAATTATCTTCTACCTCTTGGCATTCTAAATTCTTCTTCTGTTTTGGTAGTCTTGGTACTTCTTTGGCGATCTTCCTTTACTTCGTGAGGTCACACTTGGGTAGACTTGGTCTCATTATACTTGAAATGTCACGTCGAACTTGGATCTGCATACACTCATCAGCGATGTCTCGGCTCTTCTGAGATCGGCAGCACTGGTCTTGTTCTTGCACGGTGTAATCATCTGATTGCGATACTCTTGGGTCGTACTGTCTTGACTCTGCTTGAATGTCAGTAAACTGACTTCCGGACTGAACTTATCATTGGCAACTTGATCTTCGATCTTGTTCTTCGACAGTCACTTGGTCATTCAGGATGTATTGTCATTCGGGATGTACATTCCGGTTGTACGGCATAACTTCGGATGGAGTCTTCATATCCGGTAGGCGATCGAACTTTCAGGATGAGGGAGACTGTCTTGGGGTTTACATGTGTAGGTAGGGGTCGTAATTGTGGAAACCTTGGAGTTTCAGGGTGTTTCGGGTGATGTTCGGCTCCGTCAAGGTAGGCTGCTCCTCGGGATACGTTCTCCGAGGGCACTTGCTTCCTTCTCGTGGATACCTGCCGTCAAGGAGTCGGCGGTCGGACTGAGCGTCGTAATTGCATCCTGAATGTGGTACCCATTCAGGGCGTATGCTTCCAACCTGTGAGCCTCTCCGTAACCGAACATCTGCATCCCCAAAGTCCAAACCATCAATTCGCCCAGGAGTCCCACTCAATACCCATCTCGAAAACCATCATCTTAGTCCGAATCAGTGTGCGGGTTGTCCCGGATGGGCAGCTGCGGGTGTGCCTAGAAAATTCAGAGGCACATCGTCACAACCGCCCCTCGGATACACGGTCTTTCACTGAGGAAATTACCATCGAAGTGACAGAACATGAGCCGACCAAACGAACGCAGCTATCCCGGGCGACCAGACATCCCGAATTGCAAAACCGTTTGGCGATTACCCAGATTGGGTCTTTTCTGCGCCCCGTCTACTATCCAAATGTCGTACCCAATTCAGAGTGGCAACCAAGATCCCATTCACAACGAGAACTTCCAACGATCAAACAACTGATGAGCGAGACACCAAGCAACTCCGGAGACCGGGCACCAACTAGCGGTTCGCCTCCCTCAGCGTCAGAGCCACTCCCTAGTACCCAGCCCGAAAAGGCGGGTGCTCAGGATGCAGGCACTACTGAGAGCGACCGGCGGTGCAACTTCCGGCTCTGGCTTGGAGTCCTCGGCTGACAAGCGCGGTGAGACGGCTCAAGAGACTTCAAAGGAGGAGGCGGAGACGCCACAAGTCCCGGAATGTAAGGATGCAAAGCGCCGAAGAGCCGAAGCTCTATGCGCGGCAAAATCCACGGGAAAGAGAAGCAGGAGCGGCTCCAAGGAGCGTTCTGGCAAAAAAAAGAAGCGGAGTTCGAGCAAAGATCGCTCGGGTTCAAGCACGGCGACTGCTTCCGACGGCAATTCGCCTCCGGACGTGGCTCCGGCGTCCATGGGTGCTCCACCAGCGGTGGACAAGGCTCAGGATCTGATCCAGCGCGCACTTCAGTCGTTGTTGGCGAAGGTCTTCGCGAAGGACGAGATGGACAAGCTGGATGCTCTGGTAGACGCCGCAGTCAAGGCACGCCCCGCTCTGGAGGGTCAAGTCCCACGAACACGCGTTGCTGCGCCTCCCTCTCATCTTCCAGTCCGAACACGATGTTCGTGGGTGTTCCGGCGACAGCCGCAGATCTATCCAACGGGAGTCTTCTCCGCGGTGGCTATGGTGGAGTTGAGTGTCTTCTGGGAGTGGAGTCACTTTCGGAAGAGGACGTACAGTTCCTCGCCAAGCTATTGAGTCCGGATGTCGACATCCGTCGCGAAATATTGGCTCCTTTGGTAGATACGCTAGAGCCTGACTCCAATGAGTTCCTTTTGGCGCTGAAAAGCATCTCGACCAAGCGAGAAATGGCTTCTCTTCTGCGTCACTATGGCGCTCAAGATCTGGCTCGGAAAGTCTTCGGGATGACGACTCTTATGAAACGTCTCCTGGACAAGTATCGCACTTTGGAGGCTTCCACCCAGCGTTCGAGCTCTCAGGCAACTCGGCGTGCTTTGAAAGATTTCGAAGAGGTCCGCCAGGTTCGCGCGGACTATTCGCTGCTCCAAACGTATTGGCACCAAGAAGCTGAGCTCACCAAAGGTTACATCATCTCCGAATTGGAAAAGCACGCTCGCGATTACAAGCACGAGGCTCAGGAACACGAGCGTCAAGAACGTGCACTCCAAGCACGCATCACGCGTTTGGAGAGTGACCATGACGAGTTGCAGAAGGTTGTCTATGATCTGGAAAATCGCTTGAAAGCGTCAGCCTTGGATCCTTCCAGGCTCATGAACTTCCTCCATCGCCATGACACTCGGGTAGACGGCAATTGGCCTCGCCTGAAAGCACTTCTGGAAAAGTTTCGCGATCACCAAGATCCTCCCGAGGCTTGGAGGACCCAAATTTTCGTCAACACTTCGGATGATCCCACATTGCGGCCTGAACCGTATGTGTTCGCGGATGAGAATGACGACTCTGAGGAAAAGCAAGATCCTGGAGACTCGAGACCTCGTTCTGGTTCGAAAGATGATCCTGTTGACTTTTCTAAGGATCCTCCAAGTCCATTGTCGTCGTCACTTCTCCAGAACACCAAGTCTTCGGGTCATTCGGCGGGTGGTGCATCCGATCTTCAGAACGTCCAATGGCGCCCCACGCCGTACACTCCGAATGGTGAGCCAGCTCTGGACACCGTCGCCTCGCCACCCCTGGACGTGGGTGCGGTGTGTGCATCTCTGGATGGTCCCATAGTTTGGGACAAACTGCGCACAGACGTCCAAGTTCTCATGCGTTCTGGTTTAACACTGGATCAGGCGGAGGACTTAATCCGGAGTGGTCAAGCGGTGCATTCCCGGATACCCTCTAGGATGCTTTCCGTGATGTTGTCTCGGATGATGTACTGGAAACGCTTGGATGACACTCCCTGGACTAAGTTCGTCCCGAGCTGGTGTTATAAGAACGCTGAGTCTCGTCTGGAAGCGGACTTGGAGACGGGAAACATCCCTTCTCGTTGGCCACTATTGTCCAAACAAGTACACATCGACGACGAAGAGATCCACATAGCTCTCTTCGAAAGCGACGGAGATGACAATTAAGACGACTCTCGTGACGCGCCCTTCACTCCCAAGAAAGTAAATCCAGTTTCGCCACGCCGGACAACACCTCCCAGGGAGGCCAAACGTCGTTCGAGTGTAGACACGTCTGCTTCGGAGCCAGATACGAGTGCTGAATTCAAGGACAACGAAGATTCGTCTTCTAAGATCACGTCAGCTCCCTCTTCCCGGAAATCACGTCCGGCTCAAGAGCGTAAACAATCACAGCTTGCTCGGAAGGACTACAAGGAACTTCTCCCAATGGAACGTCGACTGATCGAGACTCCTCGCCCTGCAGTGAATTCGTGGAGACACTACGGCATCCTAGTGAAATTCGCCCCTGGGACTACGAACGCTTTGGAGCAATCGTATGGATTTCCGGACTACGCCCCAAATCTCTCCAAGCCTGCTGAGGCTGAACAGAATCGACTCCGTTGGAAGCCTGCTGACTTCATGGTATTCTGGGAGACAAAGCCCTGGGACAAGATGTTTCAGGAGCGCTCGAAGTATCTCGCTTTGCACACTCGGACGCAGCTCTCGAAAGTTTCACGTGACGCTCTGGATGAAATTGTGGAGTTCATGTCGGATCACCGTCGTGCTTTCTGGTGGATCGGTCATTGGATCTTCATAGATCAGAAATTGGATGACTACTCCAGCAATCTCGCTAAGGAGCGAAAAACCGAGTGTGACCAAGTCAAGAAGTCGTACAAGCGACTGGTCAACAAGTGGGTTGACAAAGGCATGAGGGAGTCACTCCTGGAAGAACCTGGAGTGTGGACTTACCCCTCAAAGTGCTGTCACTGGATCCTCATGGATCCGTCCTACAAGACCATCACTGAAACTCCTTACTCTTTGGAAGAGCAGGTGACGCTTCTTGATCAACATGAACCCAGCCGCGTGCAATGGAACACGTGTCAGTCCGACGCGGATCGCGTCAAGGACCTTCCTCAAGCGACTCGTGACAAGCTACTCCCAGTGGAGCACCGCAAGCGGCACCTGGTCACGCTGGCCGACTTCGACTGATTTTCAAGATCGCCACACCGCTCCTAGTCCGAGTCATCTGCATGTTGCATCTTAACACCATAGCTAATCCATTTCGAAACGTAACTTCCTTGTTTGCTTTTTTACCATCATCATCATAGTCAATTCACACTTCATAGATTCAGGAACCAAAATCCACATTCAGGTATCATCTCATCATGACATCCCGAAATTTATCTTCACTTCATCAACAGTTTCAAAACAATTCTTTCACTTCACACGACGACGTTCTGGGTCGTTCTGGCTGCATTCCATTAGAGTGCCTAAGCCCGCGGGTGATCATCCCCAGCTTGCATAGCTTGGAACCTCGCCTGGCCCTCGCTCCCTTGTTGAACTCGTACAGTAACGCCCATAACTCAGCTGAGACACTGGGATCCACTCAGGATCGGCATAGCCCTTCCACTTGACAAGATACTCTCGGGATCGCTTGGACGTTCGGGTTCGTTTACCCATCGCACATCCTGAATGTTCTCCACTTCATACTCGTCATTCGCATTGTCTGGCTCCCAACTATCTTCAGGTAATAATGCCGCGTCAAAATCATCATCGTCTTCAACTTCGACTTCAACTTTGGGCCTTCTAGGGAAGATGGCCCTCGGCTTAAGTCGGCTGATGTGCACCCAAGGGTTCACTCGATATCCTGAGTCTTCGACCTTCAGCTTCACTCGAAAGTCATCTCGAACGTCCTCAATCCTGAACGGTCCGTGCCACAGGTGTGCCAATTTCCGGCTCAATCCAGGTTGCACCTTAAGGATATACAACTAAACAGCATCTCCCTTCTCGAAACCAGCTTTTAGGCGGTCAGATAGCTCACGCCACTTCCTAGTCTGTTCTTCGGAACGCGCACGTTTTGCTTTCCGCTGAAGTTCCTCTGCACAAGCCAGTGCGTAGCTGTAGTCCCTCTGGAACTTCCTTCTCCACTCAGAAGCTGTTCGCTTAGGGAGAGTTGAAGGTCTGGGTCCCAGCATAGCCGACACTGTCCCTTGAGCATCCCATCCATGTACAAGGTAGAACGGTGTGTCTAGGCGGGTTGCGTCGAATGATGTGTTCAGGGCGTACATCAGCCTCTCGGCGTTTTCATCCCAATCCGACTGATCTGCCTCCGCAACATACGCGTTGACACTCCGAATGACCGTCTGCACCGAACGTTCTTGCTGACCATTCGCTTGGGGTCGATACGCGAGAGTCGCTCTCTGCTTGCTCCCTATAAGATCTCGGAATCTTGCAAAGACCTCGCTCATGAAACGAGGATCTTGATCATGCCGAATCAATGGGAAGCTCGAATCTCCGAAAAACGGATTCTTCATACGCTTCAGCGACATCTTGAGCGGTTGTCGACGCCATTGGTTTGCACATCACATATCCGGAGAACATGTCTTGGAATAGCAACAGAAACGTATTCCCTCGGACTGACTCTGGTAAATGAGTCACGAAATCCATAGAGACGGCCTCGAAGGTCGTGTAGGCTCAATATTGCCTGGTGAAGGACCGGCATTCGGGGGTGACCCCTTACCGCTAGCACAATCCACACATTCCTTCACGAATCGTTCCACGTCAGCGTACATCCCGGGCCAGATAGAACTCCGAGCGCAGTCTTTCATGAGTACGGGTGATCCCCTGATGCCCTCCCGGAAATCTTCATGCGCATAGTGGAGCATATCTTCTCGGAGTGATTCCGGGACCACTAATCTGAGCTCGTCTCCGGCGTCACGCGGTCGGCTGGTTTGACCGTGCAAGTCGGTATAGCACTCTCGAACAACAGGGCGAACAAATCAGCCACCTTCGCA